>JAQQPU010000058.1:45282-71217 GCA_029168905.1 Artemia sp. Kazakhstan ARC1039 | reverse complement strand
TCATAGATTTCAGACAGCACACACCTACGACAGGCTAATAAACCTAGGTCAGAAAAGTGCGAAATAGTAAACCAAGCACCCCAAATCATAGGTTTCAGACAACACACACCAACAAACGTTAAGAAATCTAGCTTAAATTTGAATTTCTATGCTTTAAGTATGCTTTATGTCATTCTAAGACATGTAAAAAAAGTCGAAATAAAATTATCATGTTAAAAAATAAAAAAAGCTTAAATGTGATTTTTTCAAGCTTTAAGTATGTTTTATGTCATTCTAAGACATGTAAAAAAAGTTGAATTGAAACTATCATGTTAAAAAAAAACTTCAAAAGAAAAGTATAAAAAATGGGGGGATGGGCCCAAAACGTGGGAGGGAGGGGGCCGCTTAGAGGTTGGGGAGAGGGGTCCCTTGGAGTTTGAGGTCCCAACTTTATTAGAAAATCAAATATTATTATTAAAACCAGATGTATTTTAAACGTGGACGTTCTTATTTCTGAAAACTAAAACCCAACTTAAAAAAATCCAATATTATTAATAAAATCACATGTATTTTATACGTGGGTGTTATTATTTCTGAAAACTAAAACCCAACTTTATTAAAAAATCAAATATTATTAATAAAATCACATGTATTTTTAACGTAGGTGTTCTTATTTCCGAAAACTAAAACCCAACTTTATTAAAAAATCATATGTTATTAAAAAAATCACATTTATGTTAAACGTGGTTGTTCATATTTCTGAAAACTAAAATCCAACTTTATAAAAAAAAAATCAAGTATTACTAATAAAATCACATGTATTTTAAGCGTGGGTGTTCTTGTTTCCGAAAACTAAAACCCAAATTTATTAAAAAATCAAATATTATTTAAAAAATCACATGTATTTTAAACTTGAGTGTTCATATTTCTGAAAACTAAAACTCAACTTTATTATTTAAAAAATCAAGTATTATTAATAATATCAAATGTATGATAAACGTGCTTGTTCATATTTCTGAGAACTAAAACCCAACTTTATTTTTAAAAAAATCAAATATTATTAATAAAATCAGATGTATTTTAAACGTGATGTTCGTATTTTTGAAAATTTAAACCCAACTGTATTAAATAAAATCAAATATTATTAATAAAATCAGATGTATTTTAAACATGGTTGTTCTTATTTCTGAAAACTAAAACCCAACTTTATTAGAAAATCATGTACTATTAATAAAACCAGACGTATTTTAAACGTGGACGTTCTTATTTCTGAAAACTAAAACCCAACTTTATTAAAAAAAATCAAATATTATTAATAAAATTCTTATTTCTGAAAACTTTATTAGAAAATCAAATATTATTAATAAAACCAGATGTATTTTAAACATGGATGTTCTTATTTCTGAAAACTAAAACCCAACTTTATTAGAAAATCAAATATTATTAACAAAACCAGATGTATTTTAAACATGGGTGTTCTTATTTCCGAAAACTAAAGCCCTACATTAGCATACTCAATTCAAACATCACATTAACCCATTCGAACAACAGATTTTATTTTCACTGTCCTTGGTGCTTTAACAGTAAACAATAAGTCGGTGTGGGAGGATCTTACTCCAACTCAACCCCCGAATCTTTCTAAGAAGTGGTACTAGAAAGTTTATATTAAACTAAAATCATCGACAAAGCGAAAAAAACATGACAAAAAAACAAAGTATGTTTACAGCAAATTTCCGCTTGAACAATTATTCGTATCGAGGGAGAGAACATGATGAATTATTTTACTAAACTGATTCAAAAGATGAGACGTTAATTGAACCTGCAGGTGACACCCCATTTTTTATTATCCCTATGCTGACTTCCTCTTCCGATAAACTTTCTTCTTTGGCACAGTGACAAACTATATGCCTTCATTTCAATTAATAACTATTTGTTTATTTTTTTCACGCTCATCTTAAAAATAAAACTTCGCCTCGTTGGTGCTTACGGTCCTTGATTGTTCATACCCATAATCGTCTCACTATTTCATTTCTAAGGATTTCTAAGGATTGTTCTGAATTTCTTAATTACAATTCTTTTCTTGACATCTACATCTTTATTATCGATCAATTTCTCAATCATCATCTTTAATTATTCTTAAACAATACTGAAGAAAAAACCCACTGTTTATCGTTGATTTCGTCAAAAAATTACTTTATTAAAAAATCAAATATTATTAATAAAAGCATATGTATTTTAAATGTGGACGTTCTTGTTTCCGAAAACTAAAACCCCACTTTATTCAAATAGACAGCATGGATACACACAATACATTTTTATATAATCTAGCCTAATCCTCAGCTTTCCCTGAAAGTTTCAGCTTAATACCCTTAGCTCTTCCTGAGATATTGCAGATAAGCCGTTTTGACAACCTCGGTGCACATAGTGTCTTTTGATTCAGTTCCACATTCCCTGAAAGTTTCGATTGGACACCCAAGTCGTTCTTGTGTTTTGCATTTTGAAAAACCTGGTTCGACATAGTGCCTTCAAGTACTTCATTACCGACCCTTAATATTCCCAGGAAGTTTCAGCTTGATGTCCTTAGCCGTTCCTGAAGCAACAATGACAAACAAAATGAACACAGCATCTTTTTATTTAGTTCAACTATCTCTAAAAGTTTCAAGTTGATACCCTTAGTTGTTCTTGTGTTATTGTAGCTACGTCATTTTGAAGAAACTAGGTCGATATAGTGTCTTTTCATTAACTTTATTTCCCCCCTCAATATTCCCTGAGAGTTCTAACTTAATATCTTCAGCCATTCCAGATACAATACTGACAAACCGGATGCACAAAGTGTCTTTTGATTTAGTTCAAATTGCCCCCACCTCCAATTAATTTTTACAAACAATTCCCTACCATAAATAATTAAAAACTAAACTCTTTTGGCAGACAAACCAAGTAAAGAAATGTTAGCAAATGCTAATTAAAAGCAAATCTAGAGTTCAATCAACATTTGTGCAAATACAAGTTATTTCAGGAGTGAATCAAACTGAATAACCAAGCTTCAAATCTTCAGATTGGGCCGTCTCAAAACTCCTCTACACAAAATTTCAGTACCTCAGTACCTTATCTTAGAAAAATTTAGCCTTTTCAATTTTGCGTAAATACTGGTATTCTTTTTTGGCTATTAACCAAATTAAGAAGCTTAAACAAACGCCCATTTGAAAGTAAATCGTCAGTTCGAAAAACACTCACAACCAACACGTGCGGCCCAGTAGAGGCAAACGTAGGTTATTTCAGAACTAAATAGAGTTGGGGAAAAATATATATAATATTTTCAATATCTAGTATTTAAAAACTTAAGCTTTTAAATCTAGCTCGAGCCTTCTTGGTTTTGTCAGTTCTCTTCCTGAAAATACAAAAAAGTAACTTTCTAAACCTGTGGAGTTCATTACATCTACTCCCCTCTTAATTTTTAGTACCTCTGGAAAATTCACCTCGTACTTCCCCTGTGAGACAGTACGGCCAGAAATGCATACAGAGAGGGAGAAAAAAAAACAGTAAAATGAAAAACATAATAAAATAAAAGCATGCCAAACTACTGCCCACCACTTATTAAAACCATAGCCAAGTTAGAGTGAGGTGTCATGGCAATAAACGTTACTAACAACGGTTATGACCATGGCCCAGAGACATCTACCCCAGGTGGACATGAAAAAAGTGAATAAATAACAGAAAACCATTAACAGAACGAAAAGAAAAAGCTGAAGAAATAACTCAGAAATTGACAACAAAAGTTAATCTTTTTACCTTTTTTTTCTTTTTTTCAAGGTACAAAACTGTTCAGCGGATTCAGGCAGAATATTTCAAGCAGTATGAAAGGCAGACAGAGGATTGAAGTTGACAAAAATTTTTACTTGAATTAAGAAGATGATTATGTGAAGATTCGCCTTCGACAAGAGAAGGAATAGTTTCTGGGGTTGTACAAACATCGCTATATAGTCGAGAGAAACTAAAACACACCTGAGAGAAAATAAAACGACTCGAAAACAAGCAATGGTTTAATAGCATAAAGATTTGCTTCCAGAATTAGGTTCTTTGCTGTGTCGCATGCTTTAGAGAGCGGTTTCCGATAGAAGGAAAGGTTGACTTTCATTTAGCAGGACAATAAGAGACTTGAGGCTGAATTACAAAATATAGCAGAATTTTTAAATTAGATCTCGGGAAAATATTTTTGAGTTTACTAGGATCCCAGGAATCCAAGATATCACCATTTTATTTAGACTAATATGATGCATGAAAAGGTTTTCATCAAGAAGCAAAAAACCACAGCTAATGTTCTCAAGTCTACAAAAAAAAAAAAAAAAAAAAAAAAAAAAAAAAAAAAAAAAAAAAAAAATGCTACATGGACTTCACTGAGTTGAGGAAAAGTGAGAAATCCGAGTGAACATCAGAAAGCCCGACTTCTCAACATTTAGGGGCAGGAAGTTCGCACTGAACCTAAGAATTACCCTCACAAACAAATTCACCTGTTTAAACTTATCTCGGTCACCGTTCTCTCAACAGTACTGATTGTAATGTCGCTGGTGAAAGTAACTAGAACGTCCCCATACATTGATAATGATCTAAATGAATTAGCATTGAAAGATTTGGGATGACATAACGACAAAAAGCTGTTGATATTTGGTTTATAATCGCAACAACAAGGTGATTATTATGAATCAAGATCAGAACTGGCCATAAAACTGAACCTTGCGGGCCACAAAGCTCAATTTGAGACACTGAGTAGAAGAGAGGATCCACAGAAATCACCCTTCCAGACAAATAAGAGCCAAACCAGGTACAAACAATCCTCCTTAAATCATATTTAGATCGTTTAAGACTTGGTATTTGGTGGGCCAACGAATCAAAGCCTTGTCGGACATCCAAAAATAAAGCAACAGGAACCAAACCAGAATCAAGCCGAATGTAGAAAATTCAAAAGAGCTGCATAAACATGCTAAGTGGGGAGCTTTGCTCAGAAGGCAAACTGGAAATCATGGAAAAAATCTTTTACCTAAAAGGCAAGAAGAATCTTTTCTTCTAAAAAGGCAAGTACCAAGAAAGCAAAGCCTTTTCGAAAGATTTACTTAATACAGAAAGTAAATATGTCGACCGAAAATCAGTTGAATCACTCTGAGGTTCACTTTTATGCAAAATAATCACTCGAGCTCGCCTACAAGAACAGGGAAAGACCCCGTTTTAAAATAAAGAATTACAAGTTTCCTCAACAGCAAAATAATTGATGGAATATCAATTTAAATACCTTAGTAAAGTAAAGTAATAGCATAAAGACTTGCTTCCAGAATAAAGTTCTTTGCTGTGTCGCATGCTTTAGAGAGCGGTTTCCGATAGAAGGAAAGGTTGACATTCATTTAGCAGGACAATAAGCGACTTTAGGCTGAATTACAAAATATAGCAGAATTTTCAAATTAGATCTCGGGAAAATATTTTTGAGTTTACTAGGATCCCAGGAATCCAAGATATCATCATTTTATTTAGACTAATATGATGCATGAAAGAAAGGTTTTCATCAAGAAGCAAGAAACCACGATGTACCACTTCGATACGAAGTGCCCTGGTCTAAGACCAAGAAAAAAATAATACATTGCGCCAACATCGTTCTGCCTATGATTATTTTTTTTCCCCAGAAGTACTTCATATGGAAGGGGTCATCGTATAAACTAACACCCCTTCCACGCCCACCATTTCTCCAAACACATCTAATCAAAATTTTGAGATAGCCATTTTCTTCTACGTAGTTGATTTCCAGATTAAAATTATGTTTTTGAGGAGGACACTCCCCCATCAGCCACGGCCACAGGGCTGTAAGTTATGCCCTGGGGGCATATAAGGTTTATATAGAAGGCTTTGTCGTAGAAACTTCAAAAAGGAATCATTCGATTGGAAATTCAAAGGGCTAGTGCAATTTTTAATAGTCGAAAGTGATTGGAGGGCAACCGACCCACCTCTTACGCCCACCCTTTCCCCAAACACATCCAATCAAATTTTTGAGATAGCCATTTTTTTTCAACGTAGTTGAAAATCCTGGAAATTAGGTCTTTGAGGATGACAAATTCCTCTCCCCCCCCCACAGCCCTCAGGGAAAGGGTTGTAAGTTATGTCCTGAGGGCATATAAGGTTTTTTTATAGAAAAATTTGTCGTAGAAACTTCAAAAAGTTTGAAGTTTTTTTGAAAAACTTCAAAAAAACTTCAAACTTCACCTAACCTAACCTGCAAAGATGAGGAATTTTGTATTTTTTTGCCAGAAGAAAGATCACGGATGCGTGTTTATTTGTTTTGTTTTTTTTTCCCCAGGGGTGATCGTATCGATCCAATAGCCCTAGAATAACGTGAGAGGGCTCATCTGAACGGAAATTAAAAGTTCTAGTGCCCCTTTTAAGTGACCAAAAAAAATGGAGGGCAACTTGGCCCCCTCCCACGCTCATTTTTTCCCGAAGTCACCCAATCAAAATTTTGAGATAGCCATTTTGTTCAGCATTATCGAAAATTTAATAAATATGTCTATGAGGATGAATGAACCCCCCACAGTTCCCAGGGGAAGGGCTGCAAGTTATGAACTTTGCCCGTTGTTTACACATAGTATTGGTTAATGGTAAGTATACAGACGTTTCAGGAGGTATTTTTTCTGGTGGGAGGGGTAGGGGGGTCAGAGGATGGGGTTAAGGGGGGAAACCTTTCCATGGAGGATGTATCCCTTAGGGGGAAAAGACATTTCTATGAAGTGGGCGCCGAATTTCCCAGCATTATTTAATTAAAGCATTACAGAATTAAATAAAAAAACAAGTATTTTCAACTGAAAGTAAAGAGCAACATTAAAACTTAAAACAAACAAAAATTATTACGTATATGAGGGGGTCTACCCCCTAGTCAATACCTCTCCCTTTACGCTAAAGTTTTTTTTTCAGTACTCTCAAAAGAGCTATCTATTCTAATTAACTGGCCTTTGTGATTCAGGGGTTTGTGATTCGAACAAAATTCGAACTTTAGCGTAAAGAGCGAGTTATTGACTAGGGGTAAACTCCCTAATATACATAATAAAAACATACAAATATAGAAGTTCGTTACGTTGGTTAGTTTGTAAGTTTCGTCAGAACAAAATTTCGAGAAAGCCATTTAGCAAAAACAAGTAAAATTAATATGCAAATTTCATTCTAATTGTTCATGTACGGTGAGCCAGAATCAAAGCTGTATTGATTCAAAAACGTTCATAAATTAGATAAAAAAAAGACAAGTTTTTTTTAACTGAAAGTAAGGAGCGACATTAAAACTTAAAACGAACAGAAATTATTCCGTACATGAAAGGGGCTGTCCCCTCCTCAATGCCTCGCTCTTTACGCTTAAGTTTGACTCTGTCACACAACTTTATTTTTTAAAACAATAAGAAACTTTAGCGGAAAGAGTGAGGCGTTGAGGAGGAGACGAGCCCCTTTCATATACGGGATAATTTCTGTTCGTTTTAAGTTTTAATGTCGTTCCCTACTTTCAGTTAAAAAAACTTGTTTTTTTTATTTAATCTGTAAAAATTCAAACTCAAAACGATCAGAAAATACTATGAAAGAATAAATAAAATCCAAAATGAACAGAAATTAAATAGCAAATCATAGCAAAAAACATACAGCAAGTAATAATATAAATGAACAAATAGATCTTAAAGCAAGTAATGCTTAGATTGAATATGAAAATCAAGCTTAGAACGAAAAAAAAATAATTTTCAATTGAAGTATAAATGAAACTTAAAACGAACATAAATTAAACAAACAATCAATGCAAACAAACATACAATAGATATCAATGTAAATGAATAAATAAATCTTAAAACGAGTGACACTTAAATTGAATATGCAAACCAAGCTTGAAACGAACAAAAATCACTACAAACATGAGTTTGGGTATCGCCTCCTTCTCTCACTGTAAAAGTCTAGAACCTACTGTGTCATTGGCGCTTTACTGAAAACTATATGCGTCTTGAACAGTCTTGCAAAGCATAAACAAGATCAAATTGAGTATTTTATATATAATGATAGTAATTGTTTAAAGATTCAAAAATTGTTGAAAGTTTCAAGAATTTATTTCACTGTAATTTTATTTTTGTTTTCAATGCTGTAAGAACTGGAAAAGAAAATATTTGTAAGATAATTCGTTTTCAGTTAAGCGCCAATGACGCAGTAGGGTTTTGGTTTTTATTTACAGTTACGGAATGGGGCAATATCCAAACTCTTGTTTGTAGTGAAACTATGCTCGTCTTGAACATCTTTAGAAATAACTAATAAATTAAACTGAATATTTGATAAATAATGATATTAATTGCTGAAAGCTCATCAGTTCAAAATTTTACTATATTTTTTATGTTTATTTTCAATATTAAGTACAAAAGTACAGATTTGTTTGTAGTTAATAACTACAAACTCTTGTTTGTAGTTATTTTTATTCGATTTAAACTTGATTTGCATATTCAATTTGAGTTCCACTCGTTTTAAGATTTATTTATTCATTTACATTAATATATAATGTATGTTTGTTCGCATTGATTGTTTATTTAATTTCTGATCGTTTTAAGTTTCATTTATACTTTAATAGCAAAATTTTTGTTTTCGTTTTAAGCTTGATATTCATATTCAATCTAAGCATTACTCACTTTAAGATCTATTTATTCATTTATATTATTACTTGTTGTATGTTTTTTGCTATGATTGGTTATTTAATTTCTGTTCGTTGGGTTTCATTTATTCTTTAATAGTAATTTCTGGTCGTTTTGAGTTTAAATTTTAACAGGTATTTGTATCTGCTGAGCATAAGCTTAAAATGACCCTTACTTTTCTTTGAAAAACTTCACGATTGGTCATTTGTATACAAGTGAGATAAGATTAATATATTTCCTAAATAATTCATTTAATTGTAAATATTACTTTTTGGCCCCTAAATTCTAATGCAGTAGCAATTTTCTTTTCCTTACCTTTCTTTATCCCTATCTCTATCTCTGGTACGGTCTACGTCTCTGTCTCTGCTGCGGTCTCGATCCTTGCTGCGATCATAGTCCTTTTCTCTGCTACGCTCTCTTCTTTTCCGTACAGGACTTATGGATTTAGATCGACTTCTAGAACGTCGATATCTAAAAAGAAATTAAATCATAAAAAATGAATGACACAATTGTTCACCTTCAAGTTATCTTGCCTAAATGCGATTAATGTGTCAAAAATTTTTACATTTGTTAGACTCAACGTTCTAGCATTGACTTAGTAGAGAGCAAAGTGTCTCCCACCTATTTTGCCACTTCGTAAGGAAAGGGTGGTTATAGAAATTTGAAAGTAGGGTTAATCAATCGTAAAAGAAAATTTACAATGCCCTTTTTGAGGACTAAAACTAATTGGAATCCAACGTCAAATGTGCTCCCATATACCCCAATGGCATCGATCAAGATTTTGAGACAACCATTTTGTTCATTACAATTGCAAGATCTTAATTATGCCTCCAGGGTGGACATAATCACCGATGTCCCAAGATCAATGATCGTAAATTATGCAAATTCTGTACTGTTCACAGATACCCTTTAGTACAAAAAGAGAACAAGTTTGGTCTTGTTGGTTTGTTTGGCCTAGAATTTTTAGGGAGTCCTTGATATAGGGAGCGTTAAAAACTCTCACTTATTGGTTTATGCCTTAGCTAGTATATGAATGTAATAATATTTACCCTTGATTTATATATAATTCGCGTTCTTATTTGATTTTTATTGGCTTGTGGACATCTGTCTTGTCCCAGTCTATAATTTGTCACTATTTTCATTGTTCTGCTTGCGTAAATGTTCGCTTTTTTTTTGTACTCGTTTCCTCATTTATGCTCCGTCTTTTTCAAGTTTTTGTAGACGGGTTTTTTTTCAATTGGGTTTCCCAACGTTTCTGACAGATATACTCCTAACACTTTAAAAGACGTGAAGATGAAGAGGTATCAATGGAAATCAAAAAACACTATGCGTACCCAGGTTATCAAAACAGAATATATACGATAACTCTCAAATGGATTGAGGATCAAGTAAAAAATTCCAAGAAGCGTTGAGGTGAGGAGAGAGAGCAAGCAGACCACCAATTTCGAATTGGGCAAAGGGGGAAGGATAAAGAATTTGTCACTGATCTGTCAAAAAGTTCTCTATGACGAATTCCTGGTGGTATTTTTTTTCGGGGGAAGGTAGCAAGATAAACCGAACTATGTGAGCTATGAACCCCTGTGAACTTAAACCTGTTAATAGTGATGTAGAGATATAAATCGAAACACACTCGGTTATCAAAATGGCGTTTCTGCGATAAACCACGAATAGCGTTGGGGGTCGATTTTAAACTATCAGGGAGTGGTGGCAGGCCAATTGTTCACCAAATTTTGACACACGGGAGAGGAGAGAGGGAGGACAAGAAAATGGATATTGAATCCATTTCAGTTTAGCGGTGTGAGCTCATGTTTATCAAAATAGCATAGCCTAACTGCAATACCTCAGATACCAGTTTGGGAATTGAGTGAACTTTAATGGCTTGTTGCAGGGATGAGGGAGTGTCGCAGGCATAAGATATTTTTTTTTGGGGGGGGGGGGGGGCGGCCACGAGAATTTAGAACTTACATTTGCGAGTCACTAGGCCAAGGTAACCGGAATGTATGAAACAATTTTATGTTGGGGCACGGACCTCTACAAAATGGACTAATAGAGTTTGGATAAAATAGACTTTCCAATTGGCTTGAAACCAATGTTCAGAGGCCCTTGGGTCAGAGACCCCAATACACAAACAGAAATGAAAAAAAATGTAAAATTGTTTTAACATTTTTGCACATAACTATGACCCATTAAACATTTTGAATGACAATTCAAATTTGATCTAAAACTTAAATTTTAGTAGAATATTTTAGTGCTTAAGTAGAAGAGGTGAAACGGAACTTCAATATATTCCTAAAAGTTAACCATAATAAGACTGTGTCATTAAACAAAAAATTTAATTATAAAAACACTTTCCAAACAAAAAGATTTCAAAGAAGAGTAACTAGTACTATTAAAACCTAAAGCGTAGAGTTAGGGGAATAAAACTTCCAAAAGGATCCAGAGCGTAATTTAGGTCCTGGGAGTTTTCCTTCATGCTCCTAGCTGTACTTCTTCAATGTTTTTCTACCTTAGAAGGTCACAAAATGTTTTCCTGTGTTTCGGATTATACTGATTTTCCTTTAGTCTAATTTTTAAATCACAATAGTCATGATTTGAGTAGGTTTATCAGCCATATCAGGATTTTTTTTTCAATTTCAAAACATTTTTAAAAACTTTCTAGAGCTTAATGTGTCCAGATTTAGCAACAGTATGAGGCTCACTCAAAACAATCTCTTTTCACCACTTATGCTGTAGGTCAATACACCATGCTGATACCCTAAATATATATTTTAATTCGATTTCACGTCTCCCCCTAAGTCAAAATTCAGGATCCTATTGGTCACACGGCACCACCTGAAAATTCTACTCAGTTCCTCCCCAGCAGTTCTGGAGCTAATAGTATTGCGTTATTTTGACAACCAATGAAAACATGGTTTCTTTCGGTTTGTACTGCTACTTCATCAGGAATGGACAAAATCCTTAGAAGTACCCCTCTGCCCCTACCCAAAGTCCAATTCAACCCCCCCCCCCTTCCGAAAAATTCTCTGAAACTTTCAACTTGATCCCCCAAGCTCTCCCCTAGGCATTTCAGATATACTGTTTTGATCACCTGGCAACACATACTGTCATTTTATTTACCTTGCTACTTTGCTTTGAACGAGACTGTATGTTCAATAGGGGTAATAGCACAAAAACGTTAAGGTGGATCAGAGAAATCCTAATTAGCCACAGTCCTAAGTAGTTGCACTCTAAATCACAGCCACAGGTGGTTGTAGTCACAAACAGTCACAATCGCAGGTAATCCTGCTTGCAATCAATCATAGTTGCAGTTGCAACTATTTGGATACACAAGTAGTTGCCGTTGCAGTCACAAGTAGTTCGAGTTCCAAGTAGTCACTGCTGCAGTCACAAGTCGTAGCTGCAATTACTTGCAGTTGCAGTCGCAGCTAGCTACATCCACAAGTATTCGTCATTGCAAGCAGTTGCAATCCCAAATAGTAACAAACGCAAATCGCAAGTAGTCACAGTCACAAGTAGTTCCAGTCACAGTCAGAAGCAGTTGCAGACACAGTTGCAACTAGTTGCAGACACAGTTACAAGTAGTTGCAGTCACAGTTACAAGTAATAGTAGTTGCAGTTACAAGTTGTTGTAATCGGAGGCAGTCAAAGTCGCAGCAAGTATTCCGACTTGCAGTCGCAACTAATTGAAATCACAAATGCAAATAGTCACAGCATAATCGCGAGGAGCCACAGTCAAAAGTCGTCACGGTCACAAGTAGTCACTGTCGCAAATACGTGCAGTTAAAGTCACTCTCACAAATAGTCGCAGTTGTAAGTAGTCATAGACTTAGTTGTAAGTTGTTGCAGTCAAAGTCACAAGTAAACACAGTCAAAAGTTGTCACGGTCACAAATATTCAAATGTAACCACACAGTTGTAGTCACAGGTAATCACAGTTATAGCTAGCTGCAATCACAATTAAATGTAGAAGTGGTAGTAGTTGGATTAGTATTAGTAGTAGAAGGTTACAATTTCCACTAATTTAAAGTGGGATATCCATGTTAAAGATTTTGTCCATAGAGCTAATGCGTCCATGTCTCTCCTTAAGCTCTTGATTAAATTTAACGTCCCCCTATCCAATTCTTTAAGGATCTATACTTCCATGGTCTGCCCGCATTTTGAATATGCTTGTCCAGTTTGGTATACCGGCATCTCCTGCAATGAATCAGAAAAATCGAATCCATTCAAAAAAGAGCCCTGAGAATAATTTTTAAAGAAGCGAAGGTACCATACTTTGCTCCTTCTAAAAAAAGCCAAGCTGGAAACTGTTGAGCACAGGAGAGGAATGTTGTGTTTCTGCTTTGCAAAAAAAAAATGCAATAATAAACCTTTGCACAGAAAACATTTTCCCCGAAAGACAGTTTCCACCCAGACGCCGACTGCCACATACTGTTTCTGAGCCCGTTCCCATCTTGTTCCCCCGTCCATTGCTTTACCTTCAGGTATGAAAAACCTTTGTTCCCTTCATTACTGATAAAATAAACCGCTAGTTTTCCTCTCCTTTTTTTTGGTACTGGTAATACCCAAGTTTTATGCTCGTTTGATTCTTTTATTCCCTCCCCCTTTTTATATGTTCTCTTTTAAACCTTTTTAATGTAGCCTATATTTTATTCTAATCCTTTTTAGTTTTTACCTTTATAGCTTTCTGACATTTTGCTGCTTAATATTTTTGACTACTGAATGGGTTTGCCAATCTGATACTGTTGTTTTTGGCACTATTTTGCCAGTTTTTTAGCTATTTACTTTTTTTATGTTTTTTTGGTATTATGACTCCGAAATGCGAATTCGGTCCCTCAGGGCTTGTCATAGAAATTTTTGAAATAAATGTCTTATTTTATCTCACATGCTGCTTTAATATTTTTGTTGTTATTTATTTGTTTTTTTATCCCTGTTTTTTTAGTCATGACTTGCTCATGTTATCTCCAGCTATTGCAGTGAATAAATATATTCTATGTTTATAAGATATAGCGTGGATGTATGTGGTGGGCTGTATGTTTCTGCCAGTGGAAGGGGGATAATATAATTCTCAACTGGCAAATAATAAGGAACAAGATGTTACCTTAAGGACATAAAAAATGCACTGAATGTTGTGTTCACTTTCTGCCTAGCTAAGTAATTAAAATGAATTTAAATTTGCTATTTTGGATAAGTGAATAACACTTTCAGGAATTAGGGCAAAGTCTAAATTATAGCATATGAAGGTTAGCGCGGTCCTTATTATTCAAAGTAGGGATTTCTTCAGGATCTACAAACCATTGCTAACGACGTCCTCGAAGCCACTAGTTCTTTTGGAATGATCATAAATGTATTAAAAACAAAGGCTATGTGCTGCTCACGAAAGCTGCAAGATACAGTTAGGCCAGACCTGAAAAATGGAGAGAGTATCCAGTGGGTCGACGAGTTCCCTTACCTCGGTAGTCTGATCACCAGCGAAAACAGTCTATCAAAAGAAATTAAAAGACGTCTCGCCCTCGCGAGTTCCAGTTTCAGGGCCCTTATGCCCATATGGCGAAGCAAGGATTTGTCTCTGCGGCTTGAGACACGACTTTCCCATACCCTGATCATCCCCATCGCAATATACTCATGTGAAACATGGACGCTGAAGGTAAATGACAACTGTCGACACGCAGCATTTGAAACTAAGTGCCTCCGCCGCATCACCGGGATCACTTACCTTGATAATGTCGAAAATGTCGAACTTCTCGAGCACCTTAAAGTACAACAAACAATTCTCATGAAGATCCAGCTCCAGCAACTTCGATGGCTCGGTCACGTACAACGGATGAGTCGGTCCCGTCTCCCAAAAATCACGTTCGAAGGCCAAATTCACTGTTCTCGTCCTCGTGGTCGTCCCCCAAAAAGGTGGAAGGAAAACTTTGCACCTCACCGCCTTCGGACCTTCTTCGCCTAGCAGAAGACCGTGAAGCATACAAGACACATCCACGCTATTACGAAGAAAGAGGCCCCAAGACGACCTTCAAGGACGGATGGGACTTAAGTCAGTAAGTCAAGTCATATTGACATTAAGAGGTCTCTACCAGAGGTTAGAATTTTGGTTACTGCAAGCTCAATGCCCAATGCTGCATGTGTTGCACAGTTTTCAACAGTCAACACTACACTCTAGTACAGCATGGTAGCTCTCCGAACTACTGGACTTATTTACTTATTTATCTGTAAGCTTCCCAAGACTTTCAGACTGCTTCATCAGACGAGTGCGTGTTTACAGCTATTTCACTTGTCGTCACAGATATCATAGCATTTGCTGAGATGGAGACACTAGCGTATCAACCCCGTGATGATTACCGTAAACTTTTAGACTTGACAATCATATTCCTCGGTGGCACACCATCTAAGGGAATCTCGTTCAGAGCTCCAGCTGGACTGCATCAAGCAAGGTGGATGGCAAAGGCCATCTATGCGCTAAAGATTTGGATGTTAAGAAGTCAGTTCAAACTAAAAAAAAAAGCAAGAAAAGGCTCTCGCTGATATTTGTCAATTCACTGTGAGCATCTACGTGAAAGCACGGTTTCAGGCATCGTCAGCACCATCAGTCCCTCACATTGACCTCCAACTTCTCAAGGACATCTACAGCTACAAGAACATATCAGAATCGATATCAAAAACTGCCATGAACAAAATAATAAGACACCTATGGTACTTATCAGAGGAATTGGTGGCCCTCGCCTTCTTTGACGACGTCGTATGAAACGACACCAAAGATCATATGGTTACGGCTCTGCAAGAATCAGGAGCAGAGCACCCCCTGAAGAGAATAAGAGTGGACCCGTTGACACTGGGGGAGAAGAAGTTAAAAACTTTGTCACGCAGAATACCAACAGATTCTTCAGCATTACCGGATTGCCTTCATTATCCCTAACTAGGAACATTGATTTGTGGTCAGTTGACAAAGACTATCCGGCAGTTAAAAATATAGTGCACAGCATGAGGGTAATCAACGACATTGCCGAACATGGTGTTGCACTGATGGATGACTATAACAAACTGCACACAATGTCTGAAGAACAGAAATAGTTCCTGTTGCTATTTGTCAAGGAGTACTGACAGCGTTACAGTGATCGAACCAAAAAGACACTGATGGACCAGTCTGAAGCCCATATGTGAACTGTGTAGTTTGACAATTGAAGTGACTGGACACTATTACTATTGCTAGACACTATTGCCAATCACTTATTTTCGGTTTTGTGCACAGCAACTCAATAGTCATGTTTGATACTATTTAATTAAGCGGCATTATTGTGCGTTTTTTTCTCATCAAAATTCGCTTATACATTTCTAATACTTATGATAGGGACCTCTGAAATTGAAAATAATGCTAAAATGTTTGTTTGTTATTCGATTATAATCAGAAGGGAATCATTTCAGACTGTGCCCCATAAAAAAAGAGTAATAATGTTTTTCCAATTTGCTAAGGACCACCCTAATCTAGGCCTTTGAAGTGCCTACCTGCATCCTCTTGTCCTACAAGGGGTGTTAACCTTTGGTGAAATTTTGTAAACTTCAGCTACTTGTTAGGACCAGAGGCACAGTTGAAGAAAGCCCTAAAACATTTTGAAATGTGCTTTGAAACAATTATAAATACTTACGGATGTCATTCCCCCAAGCATATTGTTCCACCTTAAAAACTACTCAAATCATTAGAATTGTGTTTTCGAAACCCAAGTTAAACAAAAAGTTTACTCAAAATAAAAATTACAGAAACAATTTTTTTTTCCAAATTCAATAGGTCTCCTGTGCTTTCTTCTAAGTCTTCAAAATAGAGAAGGAGTAGAAATTAGAGCTTGAAATTGTGCTCTCAGGGCATGCTTTAGGCCCTGAAAGTTAAGCCCCCCTTGCTCAGCTGCCTTCCAAGATAAAAAAAAAACAGTAAGATTTTGGAGAATTTATTAATTTAAGGTAAACTTGTGGCATAGAATAGAAAACTGATAAAATAAAAGAAATATGCCCTTCAATTATATATTTAATGTCTGGTTAATTTATGGAATAGGAAAGAAATTTAATCATAGGCAGCACAATTGCACTGCCTAAATAAAGAGCAAAATGGGTTCTATGCATTATTTTATTTTTTTTCATGAAGGCACTTTGTATGGAAGGTTTTGTTGTGGCAACTTCAGAGGGGGCTCATTTGATTGGACATTGAAAGTCCTAGTTCTCTCTTTTAGAATAAAGTGATTGGAGGGCAACCAATCCTCCTATCATGCTCAACTGAAAGGTCCAATATCTATGCCTCTCTGGATGATATGAACACCAATAGCCCCTTGGTCAAGGGCTCCAAGCTGCCTAGTTTGCCTTTTGTATAAATGTAGGATATTTTGTTGGTTAGGATAGATGGCCTTTGCCATCCACCTTGATTGATGCAGTCCAGCTGGAGCTCTGAACGAGATTCCCTTAGATGGCGTGCCACCGAGGAATATGATTGTCAAGTCTAAAAGTTCACGGTAATCATCACGGGGTTGATACGCTAGTGTCTACATCTCAGCAAATGCTATGATATCTGTGACGACAAGTGAAATAGCTGTAAACACGCACTCGTCTGATGAAGCAGTCTGAAAGTTGGCTCTGGCAATAAACTGTCAGGTGTTCTTAAACCAGTTGAAAATTGCTATCTCTGGGCCTTTGCTAGGACCAAGGCAATCAAGAACTACTGCTTGTAAGCCTATTTCTTAGATATGATGTCAAACAGCAAACCAAAGCATGTCATTATCAAGTTTTTGTTCCAGAAGGATACAAGCACCATTTCTTGGACCAGAATTGACAGATGTGGTGTCAAAACACGTGCACTTTACATTATCTGTAATGTTCCAACCCACAGCTGCTTCAAAAACTGCTGGCACATAAAATTAGCCAGTTCCCAAGGCTAGCTTTGGAACGCCGAGAAGCTGATCTATACCTGCTCCAGAGACCAAAATTGGAAGGCGATCGACAATCTGTCTGCTGCAGATATCCTCAAGGAATTTTCCATCCCAGTGAATAGTTAGAGGAAGTGTTGTTGGTTTAAAGTCCTGTTGTAGATTTTTGGCTATTATCTGGCGCTGCTTGATCCTGTCTCTGCGAATTAAAGAGCGATTGACATTGTATTCAGGAGGATCATAACCAAGGTGTTGCAGAGTCAAAACAAGAAGTAATGCAGCACTTCTGTCACTAACTTTAACCACATCCATACAGGCTGACATTTTGTCATCCAATATGCTTACTCGTCCTCTTTTTTTTGACGTTTTGTTGAAGTTGACAGTTTTATGCCTTCTGCTTTGGGATCTCTAATTTCCTGACCTTTTTGCTGTCAGTGTTGCCGTCAGATGATGATTACAGTGTCACTCTCTTTTCTCTTGTTTTTCTTTCTTGCCTCTCCTTCTCAATTCACATGTCATGGTACTCTTTCCTTTTCTGAGATGATGCTCTTTTTCTTTCTAAAACCTTGTCGACACTCCCCATCTTTCCACAGCGTCCTAGTTCCCGCTACGCTAACAGAAACTCACGGTCTTCCTTAACACGTATCATCTCCATCGCTTTAGCGTGGGCAATGTCAAACAAAACGTCTAGGTCCACTTTCCACTCTTCTTCCTTCTTTTTTTTCAGGACGCTTTGTCTCAGAACGCTTAGCTTTTTTCCCTTTATTTCTCTTCAGGTTGTCATACTCCTTAAAGAGATACTGAATTTTGTTTACCACATGTTTCTTGTGCCTCATTAGAATGTGTGCCTTTGCCCAAACTGCAAGAACGGCTGTGGAATGTGCTGCTTCACAGACTGTCTTGTTCGTCCCTTGCTTTTAGTGATAGAATAGCGCCATGACCTTCTTTTTCGACGGTAGTTTTGTTTAAATCAGTGACTGATAATTGCCCAATGAGCCATATGTTGGTTTTACTTCTTGTAGCTGGTTTTAATATTGCATCAGTGCTGTCACTTGTACAAACCATGCAGTCCATGCTGTCACTCATTACTTTGTCAGTGTCAGTGTGTCTGCAACAACGTATCAGATTAATAAGACTACTTGTATCAGTGTGAAGCATAATTAATGTATTGTAGTTCATAAAATAATAAAAAGTTAAAATTTGCATTTTCACTCACATTGCATACAACAAAAATAGCATCCTGTGTTGAAATGCATTATGGGAAGCCTANTACAACAAAAATAGCATCCTGTGTTGAAATGCATTATGGGAAGCCTACAGATAAATAAGTAAATAAGTCCAGCAGTTCAGAGAGCTACCATGCTGTACTAGAGTGTAGTGTTGACTGTTGAAAACTGTGCAACACATGCAGCATTGAGCAATGAGCATGCAATAAACAAAAATTTTAACCTCTGGTAGAGACCTCTTAATGTCAATATATTAGGCTTTTTTGGGATTCTGTGGTATTTTAACAATAGGAACAAGATTAGACAGTTCCTGCTGAAGAAATTCTACTTTGAATAATAAGGACCACCCTAACCTTTATATGGTACAATTTAGACTTTGCACCAATTCCTGAAAGTGTTATTCACTTATCCAAAATAGCAAATTTAAAGTCATTTTAATCACTTTGCTAGGCAGAAAGGGAACACACCACTCAGTGCATCTTTTTATGTCCTTGGGGTAACATCTTGTTCCTTATTATTTGCCAGTAGACAATTATATTATTTACCAAAAATTATAAAGTGTTTTAAAACAATTATAATTACTTACTTATCTCATTCCTAAAATCAGATTTTTCAACTTATCTCCCTTCCACTGGCAGAAATATACAGCCCACTATATGCATCCACCCTCTATCTTATAAAAATAGAATATATTTATTCACTGCAATAGCTCGAGATAACATGAGCATGTCATGACTAAAAAAGACACAAAACAGGGATCAAAAAACAAATTAATAACAACAAAAATATTAAAGCAGCATGTGAGATAAATTAACCCATTTATTTCAGAAAAATTTCTATCACAAGCCCTGAGGGGCCAAATTCGCATTTCAGAGTAATAATGCCAAAAAAAAATCATAAAAAAAGTAAATAGCTAAAAAACTGGCAAAACAATGCCAAAAACAACCATATCAGAATGGCAAAACCATTCATTAGTCAAAAATATTAAGCAGCAAAATGTAAGAAAGCTAAAAAGGTAAAAACTAAAAAGGATTACAATAAAATATAGGGTATGTTAATAAGGTTTAAAAGAGAACACATAAAAAGGGGGAGGGAATAAAAGAATCAAACAAACATAAAATTTGGGTATCACCAGTACCAAAAAAAGAGGAAAACCAGTGGTTTATTTTATCAGTAATGAAGGGAACAAAGGTTTTTTCATACCTGAAGGTAAAGCATTGGATGGGGGAACAAGATGGGAATGGGTTCAGAGACAGTATGTGGCAGGGAGCAGCTGGGTGGGGAGTGTCTTTTGGGGAAATTTTTTTCTGATTTAGAAAAAAGAGGGGACCTAGGAGAGTATGTAGGGGTACTCCATTGTGGACAGGGAGAGGACTGGAATAATGATTCTGATATTTGACTACCTGTGATCTATTTAATAAAAAGAAGGCAACCAATTTCACCAGGAAAGAATCAATATCGATATTAGTTACAAGTTTCTCATCTAAAATGTTGGGGTTAACAAGGTCAAATGTTTTTTGAAGGTCAATGGAAATTAAATTTAGCCAGCAATTAGGTTTTTTGAGAATTTTCCCAGTTGAGTCAATAAGAAAAACAAGGTAATGGGAAGTAGAAGTGGATTTGAGGTTCCCAAAATGTCCCAGTTCAGTAAGAGGTAGGATTTTTTCTTTCAGCCAATCCGCAAGTAATCCTTCATATAGTTTAGGGAACATAGGAGTGAGTGAAATCGGATGAACACCCTCAAAACCAGGTTTCCATCTTTCTTTTTCAAGGGGGTTATGAAACCCTGTTTCCAAATTTGCACATATTGGCCAGACTTAGGTACTTAGAGGTAACAAAATCAGCACTCGTCTCCATTTACCTTAAATTTGAGATAAATTTTAAACATAAATTTTAATTGCTGGAGAAATTTGTATTTTGCATCAATATTTTGGTTTGGCAAGTAACAGAAGACAGCTATTGCAAGGATATTAAAGGGACAGGGGATTACTTCAGGTCTAATACTTAGCCAAAGGATTTCATCATATTCAGATAAATTAGGAACAGGAATAATTTTGGGAAAAGGTTGCATTTAGTAAAAAACATGACACCATCTCCTTTTGTTTCCAAGTGGGTGATCTGAAGGACAGGGTTTAATAAATTCTGAATAATATGACAAAAAAAGAGACCTTCTGTCATGAGACTATACTTCTGAAATGGGATGGGTTTTAATTTAGGGTCGGAGGATGGAGTAGATAATTTTTGGGTTGGACTATTTATTACAGGATAATTTCCACATGTATGAACTCTCAAACCAGAGTCACACTGGTAGGGTAGCCAGGGGGGATAAAGTACAAGGGATGGGGAAAAGGCTTCCTGGTAATCCAAGAAAAAGTCAAATTGTGAGTGTTCATTCTATGGGGGGATGGGAAGGCAAGATGATACTGGGAGAGGGTGTCTGAGTAGGGAGGGATTAGGTTTAATTTGTTAAATAACAGGTAGAGTCCAGAAACAGTCAGTAACTTCTTGGACACATGGAGAGGAACAGAGTTGAAAGGAAGTGGATTTTATGGAGGAATGTGAGTGGAGGGGGATAGTCTAAATTGAATAAAATGATTTTGAGGGTTAGGTTGACTGGACATGTGTAAGTACTTAGGGGCAGAGGGTTGTTTCAAGTGATGGATTCCTGAGGTACACTGTTTCAAGGTCAATAAATTAAGATACGTCATAAATAAAATTAATATGTGTCAAGAATCAATTTTTACAGTGAAAATAGTGATCACTTATATAGAATCTATAAGAATATTAAAAAATATAAATGGTTGGTGCATTCAGAAGCACTCACATGCAAAAACCTGAAATAAACTGCATCAAACATCCAATATTTTTCAAGGCCATATTATCAAAATACCAAGTAAAATAATGGACAAATCGTTTGCAATAGCTCTTGGTACTACAGGCTGGTTGAGTCATTAACTGTGGATAGTTCTTTTTTATTTGTTGGGGTCTAGTGAATTACCCAACTACTTGAGTTTAAACCAGCCAACTAGTCAGATACCAATGGAGTTCTATATGCACTATAGAATTAGCTGACTCGTTGGCTATTAAGATCCCACTTATATATAAATTTGAACTTAAATTACTATATCAATAGAGTTCTATATAAACTTTAGAATTACCTAACTAGTTGGCTATTCATATTCTTCTTATATATAAACTTGAATTAAAATTAGTCAACTAGTCAGCTATCAAAAGAGTTCTATATACACTATAGAATTAGCTAAATAGTTGGTTATTGAGATACCATTCAAGACCCTCACATATGGGGGGGGGACGCCCCCCCCCCCAATGTTTTGGTCACTTTGTAAAAAAAAAATACTTGGTAAAATTGTGAAGCAAAGTGCTATGATTTTTCCTGTGCTGCTAAAATTCTTTGTTTGGTTAAATACAGAGAAAGTTTGAACTTGTCAGTAAATGCAACAGTTTTACTGACTTATGCATATATGTATTGTATTTGAAACAGACATTATGCTAATTATTGATGAAAAACAGTTGGTAAAAATGACCAGCCAGTCAGTAAAATCCCTTCCTCTCACCCCCCCCCCCCCAAAAAAAAATTGGCTAGTAACAACCCAGATTCCACCTATAGATAAACTTGAGTTTAAATTAGTCAACTAGTCAGCCATCAATAGAGCTCTAAGTACACTGTGGCATTAGCTAACTAGTTGGCTATTAAGGTTTCAGTTATATATACACTGAAGCTTGAAAAAACTAAGTAGTCAGCTACAAATAGAATTTAAATACAATGTGGAATTAGCTAGCTATTTGTTCTTTGTGTTTTTGGATATCCTGCCAATTTATTACATTACTGTGACTTGTTAGCTAACAATTCTGGGTCTGCTATACTAACAAAAACTGTTGGCTAACAATTAGATGGTGGCAGAACACCTTTAGTCATAACTTTAAAAGAACTCTAAAGAACTTAGTTAAAACTCAAGCTGTTTGAAACTTTTAGGGATTGTTTTTGGTCAAAGGGGTCTATAAGGCAGCAAACAAAATAATTCATGAATACCAAACATGCTCTTTGTTTGCAAGAACCTCAATATGCTATTATTTTGTGTTTCATTTAAAAGTGCATGATGCTTTTTTATTTAATTTTCCACACAAATTTTATACATACCTCAATGTGATGTCCAGTTCAAATCAAACAATTTGAACTGGAGTTATTAGGAGTTTCAGAAACTCATATCTCACAGGTAGGAAGCATAAAATTAGGTGATATAGAATTTGTTTACTCAGGCAGGAAGGATGGGGTACATAGACAGGGAGTAGGGATCACAATGAATAGGGAAGCTGTTAAGTCTTGTTTAGGCTAGGAAGGTATTAATCATATAATCCTAATTGCTCATTTTATGACTAAAAAGTTCAGAGCATCAGTTATAGTAGTATATGCCACTGTAGAAGCAACTGACAGATATACTAGTGACTTCAACGAATTTTACTTATAATTACAGGAGCAAGTAAAACGGGTCCCAGGTAGAAGCATGATGTTTTTACTAGGAGATCTTAATACCCAGGTTGGTAGAAATAGGGCTAGATGGTAACGTAGCCTAAATAAATTTGGTGTTGAAAAAGAAAACAGTAATAGCTACAGAATTCTGCAAGTGTGTAGGTATAACAATCTAGTTATAATCAATACAGTGTTTGGTTATAAAATGGCCCATAAGTTAACATGGTATTCATGTGATAGTAAGACAGTAAACTATAATGATTATGTTATAGTAAACTGAAGACTGGCAGGATCAATACAAGATAATAGGGTATATGGGAGTGCTGTTATTGATGTTAAAAGTAAAGATCACCATCTAGTAGTGTCTAGGGTTAATTTAAAGCTAAAGTTTCAGAAGGGCAACTACCTCCTGGGAAGTTATGATGTTAGTAGACTCCAGGATGAGAATTTGAGAGAAACTTTCCAGGAACAGTTAAAATTTGACAATGTGGAAGATGGTTGGAATAATTTTAGAAAAAAACTTTGCAAAGTTGCTAAAAGTGCCTTAGGAATATTAGTGAAAAATTTGACAATGTGGAAGATGGTTGGAATAATTTTAGAAAAAACTTTGGAAAGTTGCTAATAGTGCCTTAGGGAAGAAAGTTAGGACTGCAGCTAGGAATATTAGTGAAAAAGATTTATATTTAATAGACAGGAAAAGAGGCTTGTACAAGAATTATCTGAGTGAAAGATCATATGAAAACAAAAAAAGGTTTAAAGAAAGTGGAGAAAGCATTAAAATATGAACTAAGGAGGTGTGAGATGGAGACCATAGATAAAATTGCCAGGGATCTTGAAGATGCTGCTAGACAGCATAATAGTAAAATATTGTACTGGCATGTTAATAAATTGAGAGGGAGTAGTCACTCCAGACTTTTCCCAGTTAAAGATAGGAACAGGGCCACAATTACTGATAAGGAAAGAGTTAAAGAGAGATGGGCAGAACATTTAAGAATGTCCTAACCATGATAGAGTTGCTTTCTTAAATAAATTGGCTCTGGGGTTAGAAATAAGTTACTAAAGATTATGAATCTTTTTAAGCCTTTAAGGGCTCAAAAGGTAATTTCACTCAGAACCAATTATTTAATTGTGAAAGAACATAAAAGGGCATCAAGTGATATATTTGGTTTCATCATAGCTAAATTGTGTTGTAAACTATACAACACAAAATTGTGTTGTATAGCTAAATCTATAGTGTGCACAGAATCTGAATAAGGTTTATATTAACACACTATCAGATGGATAAAAAAAAAACATATCAATAGCATCAGAATTTCCTCCTGAATCAAAATATGACACTCATTTTTGTTGCAAATTATATTCTAAGCATTTTTTTTGCAAATTATATTCTAAGAAGAAATTACTTCTAAGCTTCTTTAAGTTTCTTCAATTTTCCTGTTTTTTTTTTTTTTTTTTTTTTTTTTTTTTTTTTTTTTTTTTTTTTTTACAGAAATATCATTGAAAAATAATAAATTTTGATTCAGTATTTTCCATATCAAATTTTTGAAATCAAATTGTCACCATGGGTATAAATTTAGAATTGTGGCCCCTGGTAAGGAGACATGTTAAGAAAACAATTCTTACTTTACAATATGTATAATGATCCTAGTTCTCATATTATCCAAGGGGGAACCATTATCATCAAGTCTTTTCTCTTTTTCCCTTCTTTTTCCAACTTAAAAGAAAAATTATAATTTTTTGCATAAATCTTTTGAAATTGCTGCTATAAAAATTGTTTATTATAGACAGCATTCTACCCTGGTGAACAAATAATCCACTGGTGGATGAATAATCCACCAGGATGCAGATAAAGCAGTGGCAATTATCAATAATTAAAAAAAAAGCATTTATCTATTATTAAAAAAAAATGGAATTAACAAGGACTAGGACAAACCTAACCTAACCTAACAATATTTTGTTAATATTTATAGCAATATTTTGTATTTTTGCCACTGCTTTATCTGGATTATTCATCCACCAGGATGAACACTATCTATAAGAACAATTTATAACAGTAATTTCAAAAGATTTATGCATTGCATTGAGAGCCTGGAAAAACTTGTAATTTTTTTCTGTTAAGTTGGAAAAAGAAGGGAAAAATAGCAAAGACTTGATGATAAAGATTCTCTTATTGGATAGTAAGCAAGCTAGGATCATTTTACATATTTTAAAGTAAGAATTGTTTTCTGAACATGTCTCCTTATCAGGGGCCACAATTCTAAATTTATACCCTACCATGACATTTCTGCAAAAAAAAACAAGAAAATAAAAGAAGCTTAGAAATAATTTTGAAAAGAATTTATGACAGAAATGAGTGTCATATTTGGATTCAGGATGAAATTCTGATGCTAGAGGTATTTTATTTTTTTGTTTGCCTGATTAGCATGTTAATATAAACCTTAACCCAGAAATCTATTAATAGTTGGTTAATTTAAACTTGTTTTTATGTAAGTGGGATCTTAATAGCCAACTAGTTAGCTAATTCTATAGGCTAGTGGTTAAAGTTCTACAAAATCATATTATTGAGTTAGGAATAAAGTGAATACATCATTTGATGCCTTTTTTATGCTGATTACAAATATAATAATCATTTCTATTGGAAATGAATTTCAGCCC
>JAQQPU010000058.1:24249-34266 GCA_029168905.1 Artemia sp. Kazakhstan ARC1039 | reverse complement strand
AATCAAATAATCCCCCTCCCACAACAAAACCAAAATAGGGTACAAGCACCAGAAATGATAAATATGGCTGCAACTGGCACTATTCCTTTTTAAAATGAACAGAGGTGGATTGAAATGCTTAACCCTGATGCTTTTCAATTCTATTTCATAGAGAACAAATTTGCTTACTATGAAAGGAAGGTAGATTTCAAATATATCTAGCTAAGATACACAGTTGTTTAGTAGAAGAGCATGTATTGAAACACCAGTAAATTGCACAGAGTGAAATGATAAAAAGGATAAAGCTTCAAAGTGAAGTTACTATCAAAGTTAAATAGAGATGTGAAGCAAAACAAGTAGCTCTGAATCATTCCATTCTGAAAATCAAAAAATTAATTCATAATCAGGGGTGTTGTTTGGGGGGCAGCCACCCCCCAATAATGTGGAGAAACAAATATTATATATCCCATGCCCCTTGACTATCTGGATATAGACCCCTCTTGTCCCCCCTCCCCAACAAAAATACTGGAGTTCATAATTGCTGTGAAATGTAAACATTATTTGCTTTATGATACACGACATGAAATTGGTATTAGCATTGTTAATGCTTGGCATTATAGGGAGGAGGCTAATCTACCATTGTTCCTTAAGGCTAAAGCTTCCATTTATTTTCAGGAACATTCAAGGGGAGAATTTATCTTTCAGTTTTCTTAAGAGGTTTTACACTGCTAACTGACAGAAATGTAAGTAAATTGTTTACACTTTTTGCTATCTTGAAAAGGGGTTAGGTTAGGAAAATGAAACTTTCAGTTATGAATCCAGGGCCAAAACCATACTTTGGAAAGGTATTACCAAGCTTCCACATTAACGATCTTATGATTTCTAAGTCTTAGAAATTTGCCTGCTTGACAGGTCTATGGTCTATACCATTTGAAATTTCAACAAAACAACATTTTACCTCAGGGACAGGTAGACTAAAGTATGTCATAGGAAGGTATTTTGAAGTACCTGCCTCCACTCCTTCCCCCTCTAGAGAGCAGTGACCTTTGATGACCTTTCAAAATCTTTGTGATCAGACACTGAAACCTTGCAAAACAGATCTTCTGCTTTAATTAAGTACAAGAAAACTATTTTCAGCTTCACAACTTTACTCAATCCAAATTCATGAGGTTTCAAAGATCTGCAAATATATCTCCTAAATTTAGAAAAAACCCATTGATATGGCTTAATTTTCTACTCAAATAATAGGAATTGCATTTTCAGAATTAAAACCACAGAAAAAGAAACTGATGACTGAAAATTAAGGTAATATGTTGTTTTGTCAAAATTTCAATAGGTATAACCTGCCAAGTAGGCAAATTTCTAAGACTTGGAAATCAGAAGAGGGTTAAAATGGAAGCTTAGTAATACCTTTTTAGATTGTGTTTTTGGTCCTGGATTCATTACTGAAGGTTTCATTTACCTAACCCCTTTCTAAGACAGCAACAAGCAGTTAAACTAGAATTTTACTATTAATTTTTCTTTGGGATGAAAACCAGTGGTGTTGTTTGAGGATGGCAGGGGAAAAAAGAAAACACTAAGACCATAACATCCTTCCTTTATAAAGTACAATACACTTTAATGATTAACCTACATTACCATAGTTTTTTCCAATAAATTGGACAAAATAAAATATAATATAGCCCATGAATATGGACTTTTTGCCCCCCCCAATAAATTGCTGGAATAAAATTCTACTTTAGCTACTTTTGGCTATCTTGGAAAGGAGTTAGGTTTGGAAAATGAAATTCTGAAGGATGGATCTACAGGCTGAAGTAAGTCCCAGGATGGTATTTTGGAGTACCTACCTTTACTCCTTCTCTCTCTAGAGGGTCCTGAAATTTGCCTACATGACAGGTCTATACTTATTGAACTTTAGACAAGACAACATTTTACCTTAATTTTTAGTTATCAGTTTCTTTTTCTCTGGCTTTAGTTCTGAAAATGCAATTTTTGTTATTTGAGTAGAATTTTAAGCCATGGGTTTTTTTTTCAAAATTTAGGAAATGTATTTGCATAACTTTAACACCTTATAACTTGGGATTGAGCAAAGTTGTGAAGCTAAAAAAATCTTTGTTGTACTTCATTTAGGCAGAAGATCTATTTTGCAAGGTTTCACTTTTATAACACAGATTTTTTAAAGGTCATCAAAGGTCAGGACCCTCTAGAGGGAGGAGTGGAGGTAGGTACTTCATAATACCTTCCCAGGACACATTTAAGCCTGTAGACCCATCCCTGAAAGTTTCTTTTTCCTAACCTAACCCCTATCCAAGATAGCCAAAAGTAGCTAAAGTAGAATTTTACCAAAAAGACAGATGGATCTACAGGCAAAGGTATGTCCTGGTATGGTATTTTGAATTACCTATCTCCACTCCTTCTACTAAAGGGTCCTGAAATTTGCCTACATAACAGGTAGAACCTATTGAAATTTGACAAAACAAGTCTTTACCTTAATTTTCAGTTATTGGTTTCTTTTTCTCTGGCTTTAGTTCTGAAAATACAATTCCTGATATTTGAGTAGAATTTTAAGCCATATCAATGTTTTTTTTTTTAATATAGGAAATGTATTTGTGTATCTTTAAAACCTTAATACTTGGGATTGAGCAAAGTTGTGAAGCTGAAAATTTTGTTGTTGTAATTCATTTAAGCAGAAGATCTATTTTGCAAGGTTTCACTCAAAATCAAAGGTCAGGGCCCTCTAGAGGGAGGAGTGGAGGTAGGAACTTCAGAACACCTTCCCAGGACATACTTCAGCCTGTAGACCCATCCCTGAAAGTTTCATTTTCCTAACCTGTCCCCTTTCCAAGATAGCCAAAAGTAGCTTAAGTAGAATTTTATCAAATGCTGGAGCTATGCCCCTGATGGGAACAAGGTTAAAAAAAAGAAATTTATCAATTATTCCCCCTTTGTTACTGTTTCTAAATGTAAGAAGAAGTGCTATTACAACTAAATCCTAAAACATGTCAATACAACTGGAACTTTTAGATTCCTGAATTTATACTTTCTCAGCATGATAGTTGTCACCCAGACAATACCCCTCTAATTCTGATTGGGTAAATTTTTGACAGTTCATATCATTGACTTACATATAAATTAAACATACTACATGATGCCTTTTTTATGCTCTTTCCAAATATAACAATAATTTTTTTCAGAAATGAATTTTACCCCCACCTCTATATATACTAATTCAGGATATATATTTGCACAAGAGGGCAGTGGGGGTAAAGTTTATTTCTGATACAAATGAGAGGTAAGTTTAAAATATACCCCCCCCCCCCTTCCTCTAATGTGCAAATATATACCCTGAATTGGTATATATAGCCTAGGGATGGGGGTAAGATTCATTTTGACAAAAATGATCATTATATTTGTCAAGAGCATAAAAAGGGCATCAAGTAGTATGTTTACTTTATTTGTAAGTCAATAATTTGAACTGCTGAAAATTTACCTCTGATTGTCTATCAGATATATAATGGGTAGGCCTACAAAAAGAAAACAATAAGACCATAACAGTCTTCCTTTATAAAGTGTAATACACTTTATTGATTACATTACCATAGTTTTCTTCATATTTATCTACGTCTTAAATAATATTTATTCAACAATTCCTTTGAAGTTCCTATATAGTCCAGGACCATATTTGGAACCACTAGAAGAGGTTCCAAGTATGGAATTCAAAATCTGTTGACAAGCAATGAGGGGATTGAAATCTGACCGTAGAGTAGGGGTAGGAGGAATTCAGATATTATGTGAAGAACAAAGGCTATATTGAGCTGAATTAGAAATAAGCGCAGGAGCTTTCTGAAGATAGTTTGGAAGATTGCCATGAAATTAATGAAAGGCAAAAGACACACAAGAAAGAATTTAAATAGACTGTAGGTTTAAGGGCTTTTTTGGTGAGGAACTACTGTTTTCCATAACCAGACGCCGTGCTTTATTATGCATGAAAGAAATTGACTGCAGCATAGAATGAAAAGTAGACATCCATACAATCGGGCAACGCTAAACATAGGAATGGACAAGGCAGAGAAAAAATTTCGGATGATACCCAAATTCCGTGAGACATTAATCAAAATCATAGCTATATGGTTTCTAAACGAAAGACCCTCATCAAGCAGGATACCAAGAAATCGGACCACCTGATTTTCAGGTCTGCAAAAGGAGCCTTGTGACACCTGAAGGTGGGTAAACTGAGGGAAACCTATGCCAGTTTGAGAAAAAATAAGAAAATGTGACTTGCCAACATTCAAGGCCAAATAATTCGCATCAAACCATGAAATTACTCTCTCAAATATTGCCACAAGGTTAGACCTGATATCATGTTCCGTCTTCCCAAGGGTCCACGAGTGATGTTATCAGCAAAAGCAACGAGAAAATCTTTACTAGAAGTAGTATTGGAACAGGAACGAACCTCGGGATGACACAGCTTGCAGCAAATAAAAGGCCTGGTGATTTTCACTGCCGAAATCAGATCATTAAGATCAATAAAAAATAAAACTGGGCCAAGAACAGATCCCTGGCGGACGCCATAATCTATTTCAGAAGGGCTCCGGAAGAGTGAATCAATTGAAATAAACTTACCAGAAAGATATGACTCAAACCAAGAGAAAGCATTTGATCTTATAAGATAAGATAAGATTTATTGCTGAAAAATGGCTATGACAAGCCCAAAGGGGCCGAATTCGCACTTTAGCGTCAAATACAGCGAAAAAAGAACAACAAAAACAAACAATCAAACAACAACAACAAATTATAAAAGGGTCAATGTCAAATACGTAAAAACGTTAAAAACAAAACAACGTACAAAGTAAACTCATAAAATTAGAAAGCCAATGTCGTCAGCAAAAATATAACAACGTCAAACGTCAGCAAACAAAACAAAACATAAGTTAGTTGATGACTAACAAACATAAATATAAAACCCTCAAATTTTCAAAATCGGCATTAAATTAATAACTATGAGGTAAAGAGCGAGTGAGGATGGGGGGGGGCAGCGGAGATTCAGTGGTTGAAAATGTCAACTATGTAAGGGATAAAAGTTCTTCTATATCTTTCCATGCAAACTCTTATTGGGGGGAGAATGGGGATTTTTGTTGACACAGAACGCGGGAGGCGGGGTCGAAGGGGTGAATATTGACCGGGGAAAAGGGGAGTTGTTCGAGGGTTATGAAGGGCATTGTTAGCAAAACGCAAGGTAATTTTTGCTCTCCTTTCCTTAAGGGTGACAAGATTAGCTCTCCTAAGAAGGGAAATATAAGCTACTTTACCCTCATTGAAGATAATTCTTAGGCACCTTTTTTGTGCTGCCTCTATTCTGTCCGACAATTCAATGGAAATGCCAGGATGCCAAACAGGACAGGCGTACTCAGGGTTGGGCGTACAAATGACAAGAAAATCCTCAAACAGTGTGATTTAGGGCATTTAAATTTTTTAAGGAGTTTAAGGAGGGAAAATGCGGCATTTGCACGTTTTAAGATGTCATTAATCTGACAATCTCATTTTAAGTCGCTTGAGATGGTAACGCCCAGTAATTTCATAGTGGTAATGGACATTTCAGAGGGGATTGGACAGGAGAAAGAAGGAGGAGTTTTAAGGAAATTAATAGTAAGAACAGTTGACTTTAAAGAGTTGACTTTCATATCATCAGTAAGAGCTTCGGCTGATATCGTTTCCAAGATGTACATTGGGTTGCTTTTGGAATTTTTGGAACATGTCTCTAAGATAGTTAGATCATCAACGAATTTCCATCTATCCGGGAAATAAACACCAGGGTTATTTATCACTGTAAGAAATAAAATTGGACCTAAGAGGGTTCCTTGGGGCACACCATTATAAATTGGGAGGGGATCAGAATATACATTCAGGTATTTCACGACTTGCGTTCTGTTAGAGGAAAGACGCAATTATTCTAATTAAATAAGGGTCAACTTGAAAGTCATTAGATAGCTTTTCTAATAGTATATTGTGGTTGATTAAATCAAAAGCTTTTTGTAAGTCAACAGCGATAACATTGAGCCAGGTATTGGGTTTTTCGTGTGTTTTGCATATTGTGTCCATAAGGTGAACACGATAGTGGGTAGTAGATGTAGAGCGTAGGTTTCCGAATTGTCGTTGGTCAACATTTGGGATTATTTTTACTTTCAACCACTCAGCTAAAAAGCTTTCATATAACTTCGAAAAAACTGGAGTAAGAGTAATGGGACGGACACCATCAAAATCTTGATTTTTACCTTTCTTTTTTACGGGAGTAATAAAACCTAATTTCCAACAATTTGGAAATTTACCAGTAGAGGTAATTTCATTAAAAAGTAAGGACAAAGACTCTGAGAGGTTGTTGGCAAAGGCTTTAATTAGTACAATCGGAATGTCTAATGGACATGTACTACACTTTTTAATGTTCTTAATTTTTGCCTCTACATCCGAGGGTGAAATAACGGGAAAATTGAGAGAGCACAAATCATAAGGAGTGTCAAAAGAAAGGGGAGGGAGGTTCTGAACTATGGAAGAAGGAAACCTGTTCAGATTATTGGCTGTAACTGAAGGGTCTTCTTGGAAATGGAAATCTATATTATTATGTGTTTTCCCACAAATTTTCTTTATTCTATTATACCATTGTTTTGGCTTTGTAGAAAATAAATCCAGGACTTTGCATTTGTAATATGAAGAAGCAGATTTACGTATTTCTTTTTTTATATGTTTATATATTCATCAAGCTTGTACACGAAAATGCAGTTTTTTGACAAAATTGATTTAAAAAAAACTATTTTATTTTTAATTACAAAAGGCACTAGATATAGCAATTTCCTTTAAAATGAGCCCTTATAAAGGTATCTATGTATTTCCAGTGCCCAGCTAGCTAAAGAAGAAAAAAGCGGAAAAAAACAGAAAAGATTCCGGTTATGCAAAATATCGTAATAGCTGCCACTTTTCCTTATTTTCTAGCCAATATTGACTTTTCAAACGTCTCTTACTAGGTTGCTAGCTACTGCTGCAACCCGGACAAACAGGAAAAAACCTATGGATTTGTCTTAATTGGCATAGTAAGAGACGAGCTGGCTACAAGCTACGATTATGACGTCATTGATCAAGATTGAACATAAAAATGTAGTTTGTAGCGGAACAAATGATTCTTTTTATAAAATAATTTGTTTTATTACAAATGGTTTTTAACCCCATCAATTTCGTTTAAAATGAGCAATTGTACTCCTCTCTAGAATGTTCCATTCTTCTAATGATCGTCTTTTAATATAAGTTTCTTGTGACAAAAAAAAACAAATTCCACATTTTTCTGATAGGAGCTTGAGCAAATATATTTCCCTTGCTGTTCAAGCCAAGGGACAGCAAGTTTCATATCTAGGGGTTTTGGACAATGTGGTTCTAATGATGTACTTTCTGTTTTGATCTGACTCTTGTTTTAGGAGTTATGGGTTTTATATTTCTTAACATTGGACGTGATCGTCTCTTGCTAGGTTGCTAGCTACCGCTGTAACCCAAATTAGCACGAACTGGTTGATTACTTCAAAAATCAAATATCTTTGAAAAGACTGCAGCATGAAAAGACATCAAAAATGCAGTTTTTAGTGGAAAAATCTATTCTGTTTTAAAAATAATTTCTTTAAGTTACAAAAGATTTTTAACCCCATTAATTTTCTTTAAGATGAGCCATTGAACAACTCTTTACGATGTTCCACTGTCAAGCCCTCAGTGGGAAAGAAAAAAAGATGCCGTTTGGGCAGAATGCTGTAGTAGCTGCCGCTTTTCTTGATTTTCGAGCCAATATAGATTTTTCAAACGTCTCTTACTAGGTTGCTACCTATTGCTGCAACCCGGACAAACAGGAAAAAGCCTATGGATTTTTCTTAATTGGCATATTAAGAGATGACCTGGCTACAAGCTACGATTATGACGTCAGTGATCAAGATTGTTTGTAGCGGAAAAATTAATTCTTTTTATAAAATAATTTGTTTCATTACAAAAGGTTTTTAACCCCATCAATTTCCTTTAAAATGAGCCATTGTACAACTCTCTAAAATGTTCCATTCTTCTAATGATTGTCTTTTAATATAACTTTCTTGTGGAGAAAAATAACAAATTCCACATTTTTTCTGATAGGAGCTTGAACAAAATATATTTCCCTTGCTGTTCAAGCCAAGGGACAGAAAGTTTCACAAATAAGGGTTTTGGACAAGGTGGTTTTAATGGTGTACTTTTTGTTTTGATCTGACTCTTTTTTTTAGGAGTTTTGGGTTTTTATATTTCTTAACATTGGACATGATCGTCTCTTACTAGGTTTCTAGCTACCGCTGTAATACGGATTACCCTGAACTTTTTGATTGCTTTGAAAAGACTCAACATCACTTATAAGCCATTTATATCTATCATAAGCACTTTTTGTCTTTTATAACGTTTGACTTCACTTCTAAGCACTTTATATCACTTATTAGCGATTGATATTGCACATTTAAAAATTTAGGTCTTTAAAAGGCTTTAGATCACTTGTAAACCCTTTGTATAGCTTTTAAAGGCCCTAGATCGCTAATAAGCACTGTAGATCTTTTATAGTGTTTAGGTCAATTCTAAACCCTTTAGCTCTAAACCCTAAAACCTACATCGAAGCTTTCTTTCGCTAGTTTTGTTTTATTGCACGAGTCCTCTGTTAGAAAAAATATTCACGATTTTTTCTATTTTATTGTGGAAAATGTTCCGCAAGTATATTTTAATGTCGTGTTAGTTCAGTGGTCTCTCTCTCTAAAAAAAAAAAAATTAGTTTAAATTTTTTATTTTTTAGTCATTTTGGGCTCTAGATCGTTTTTCCTAAATGTGAAGTTATTTGATTGGGCTTGTGAAAATTCGATATTACCTATGCACGTTTGCCTGTTTTTGCATTTGTTATTAAATTTTTATCTTTTTTCCTCTTCCTTGTTGCAGAAATATATACACATATTTTTGGAATTACCAGTTTTATGCTCTTTACGCAATTTAATGTCTTTTCATGCTTATATCTTCTCTAAGATGTTTGATTATTAAATAAAGTACAAGTTCAAACAACGATCTACTTAGCTTCAATTTTTTGGTTTTCTTTTTTTAAGGTTTTTGAATTGTTGTAATCCCTTGTCAAAATATATACAAATATTTTTGCAATTAGGCTACCAGTTTTTTTTTCTCGTTAAGCAATTTAATGAAAAAGTTTCCATGCATAAAAATCTTCAATTTTTCCTCAAAAGTGTGACAAGTATATCAACGTCATTGCGATACTGATATATTTAAAAATGACGTCATATAGCTCATAAGCACTTAACACTTTGGTCTTTTACAACGCTTTAGGTCAATTCTAATCCTTTTATACCACTTATAAAATATTTAGATCACTTATAAGCACCTCAGGTCTTTTATAACGCCTTAGGTAACTTCTAAAACCTTTAAATCACTTATAAGTGACTTAGATCACTCATTAGTAATTCATTTCTTTTATAATGCCTTAGGTTACTTTTAAGTCCATTATATCACTTAGCCTATAAATAAAAACACTTTAGGTCACATAAAACCCTTAAAACACTTATAATAATATAGAACGCTCACAAGCTATTTAGGTCTTTCATAGCATTTTAGCGTATTTTTAAACTCTTTTTATAACATATAACCAATTTAGACCACTCATAAGCACTTCAGGTCCTTTATAACACTTTAGGTCACTTCTAATCTCTTTATTGAACACTTTAGAATACTCTTAAGCACTTTAGGTCCTTTATAACGCTTTAGGCCAATTCTAAACCTTTTACATCGCTTATAAACCATTTGGATCTATCTTAAGGTCTTTTATAACGCTTTAGTTCACTTCTAAACCTTTTTTATGACTTACAAAGGCTTTAGATCGCTCAAAAGCATTGTAGGTCTTTTATAGCGCTTTAGATTGCTTGTAAACCCTTTATATCATTTATAAACGCTTTAAATCGATCATAAGCACACAAGGTCCTTTATAACGCATAATAAAAGACC
>JAQQPU010000058.1:10265-20846 GCA_029168905.1 Artemia sp. Kazakhstan ARC1039 | reverse complement strand
CCCCCAAACACATCCAGTCAAAATTTTGAGATAGCTGTTTTGTTCAGTATAGTTGTTTTATAGATAGAAAATATGTTTTTGAGGAGGACACTCCCCCGCATCCCTCAGGGCAAGGTTTTAAGTTATGCCCTGGGGGTATATAAGGTTTTTAAGGAAGGCGTTGTCGTAGAAACTTCAATAAAAGTTCATTGGACTGGAAATTCAAATGGCTAGTGCCCTTTTTAATAGTCGAAAGTGATTGGAAAGCAACTAGCCCCCCTCCCATCATTCCCCCAAACATATCCAATAAAAATTTTTGGATAGCCATTCTGTTCAGGCTAGTTGATTTCCAGATAATAAACATATTTTTGAGGAGGACACTCCCCCACAAAACTCAGGGCAAGGATTATAAGTTATGCCCTGGGGGCATATGGTATAATGGAAATTTCAATGAAAATTTGTACCGTTAGAAAAATTTGATACATTTAAAATGCGAAAAAAATAAAATCTTTTTCTTTCTAAAGATAATTCCGACTTCCTCTAATTAACTTTAAATCTAGTTTCAAAAAAAGAAAGGTTCTTAATCAGCAAAAAGAGAAATTGCATTTTAGCCTCAGCCAAACAACGACGCTATTCGGTTTTGAATTTCGCTAAGATATTTGGTAATAAAAAAAATGCTAGAGACAAAGTTTCTCAGGAAGCTTAAATTACAACGTTTAATCATCAGATATATTTAAAACAAATTATTGGACGGTTAGTGAGCATAATGAAGTGAGTTTGCAAACATAAGTACAAGGTAGCGGCCCCCTCCACAGGACTTGGGTCAATCGTGAAAAAGTTAGTAGAGCGCAGAAGCTGTATTTTTGTGATATAGTGAAAAAAAATGTTTTTCGTTTCAATTATGGATTGCTCTATTGCCTCATTATTTGCATCATTATATATATATATGCATCATTATTTTTTATCATCATTGCTTCTGCTGAAATGCAGAAGTTAAACCCGGAACCCCATGAGAACGTCTAAGCCAACAAATAGGGAAGATATTAGAAAACGAGTGGGTATAGAGGTCTCCACTCGTCCTTGCTATGTCTTGTTCCCTCATTGTAAGTGTCGTTTACGTAAAACCATGTGGCTATGACGTTGCAACATGCGTTTCTTAAACAGCACGGACGTGCGTGAACAATGCAGGCATGAAATATGTTGTAAAATTAGACATCAAACTTAATGATGTAGAGCAACTTATATTTAAATGGTGATTTTAAACCTAATATAGAATTAAATGAGTGTTGAGAAAGATTAAGTTAAATTGTGTGTAATAAAGTATACCAAGGAAAATAATAAGGGACATTACTTCAAGTTAAGAGAAGTAATCTCTTATAAGAGAAATAACAATGCCATTTTGTTAAAAACAATATATGCATATTAATATTGGCATTTGCTTGATATTGCCTTGTAGTATAATGTTAACCATTTATTGTAACCAATCATATTGCTTATCCTGTGTTATGACTATTTGTTTTAAAGAACGTGTGATTCTGCCTCGTTATTTTTATTACAGGAAGTGGATTGACATATTGGAAATCAATAATTACAATGCGTAGTCTAGTGCAGATACAACCTAGTAGCATCTATTTTCATCATACCTCAACCAGCGAAGAGTACTCACCATAGACTCCAGGCAATTTTCGTCCTAGCTTCGTTTACAAAAATTATAGTTACCTTTGATCGTTGTTTCCCCGACGACGAACACTATTACGTGTCAGGTAACACTATATTTGAATCTCAGTATCCAGCGCATTATCGAACTATATAATCACATAAATCCTGAGAATCCCATCGGCCAGTACAAGATATAAGTACATAAATATCACCCTTGATAATCATTATGGACCCATGTACCATACGACTGTATAGTTATGATATTTGATGATCCCAAAAATTATTTATGTGTCAGATTCACGCGTCAGATCCCTTTCGACCATTTCTCGGAATCCATCCTATCACCTATATAAATTGCGAAAAGCTAATATCTCTGTTATCCCATAAATGTTACGAGATAATTTCTGAAAAATGGACCTGGAAACCAACCATTGAATTACAGAAACCAAAATTAACCCCAGTGACTAACCCCTCAGTGACAATATACCCCCCTCCCATAAGTTAAAGACAATATGTTGAAGGAGTCACTAAAGTTTGATGTCGACCCATTCCAAATCCAAACATCAATTCCCCTGTGATTAACCAAGGAATCACCGCAAAAGTTAATAGACGCAAACCAGGCACGAACAATTTTATAAGAGAACTGTAATCTCTAAGGGCACAAACGAGCAATTTCATACGAGAAATACATTCTCTATGTGCTTTAAAATATACCAAAAATGATATGCTGAGAAGAAAATGAACGCAGGCCCAGTGTTCAACCCCTTAATGATAAGGCACCCTATGAACTATCCAAAAACAGCAGGTGAGAATGAACTCTGATATCAAATTTCCATACGCCCGTAACCGGGAGTATCATTTCCCATTTGACAATTAGAGAAAGCTTTTCGTGCAAGATGAACATAATCATCCTCGAACTGTTCTGTAAGAAACTATATTGTAAGTGTTTTAAAAATTTTGCCAAGACGAAAGGAGTGAAGGACTATAATTTACAACAGAAGAATTGAGTACGCTAAGAGAAACGAAGGTGATGAAATAAGTGTGAATTTGCATGTGTTACATTTTAATAACTTCGATAACTTAAAAATTCCAATATCCTATCAGTAATATTACATAGCAAACATTCCCAGTGAAAGTGTTATAATGTTTACCAGTTAGCAAAGGATAAAAACTTGTAAAAAGTGAATTTTCAAAAAAAAACTCATAGTAAAAGTACAATAGCCTCAACCTCGTTGGAAATGTAAAAGTCATCAGTGTTAGGTGTAGAAATCGTTAGTATAGTAGCTGGGCTAGAACCATAAATAATCTTAGTCCAGTAGATGAACTTTAGAAAGGGATATATAAAAAAAACAAGAAAAGTAATAGAGAAAATTTTTAGCACTCCTGATTAAGCTTATATAAAAGTATAAAATAATACAATGTCAATTAAAATTACGTAGGACCAATAGTAAATGAATCGCGAATATTTCAAAAGCCCAAGGGCAAGCAAGTTCTAATGACGGGGCGTCATTAAATAATGGGAAGGGTAATATGAATCGTGAGTGAAATGTAATATATTTAAAATACCAAAAAATAAAATCTTTTTCTTTCTAAAGATAATTCCGACTTCCTCTAATTAAGTTTAAATCTAGTTTCAAAAAAAGGAAAGTTCTTAATCAGCAAAAAGAGAAATTGCATTTTAGCCTCAACCAAACAACGAAGCTATTCGTTTTTGAATTTCGCTAAGATATTTGGTAATAAAAAAATGCTAGAGACAAAGTTTCTCAGGAAGCTTAAGTTACAACGTTTAATCATCAGATATATTTAAAACAAAATATTGGACGGTTAGTGAGCATAATGAAGTGAGTTTGTGAACATAAGTACAAGGTAGCGGCCCCCTCCACAGAACCCGGGCCAATCGTGAAAAAGCTAGTAGAGCGCAGAAGCTGTATTTGTGTGATATAGTGAAAAAACTGTATTTCGTTTCAATTATGGATTGTCTCTATTGCCATCATCATTATTTTTGAGAGCCAATTTAATCCTTGCCTTGGTCGTTGTCAGTTGAAGTCAAGCACTGTTGTACACCTAAATGTAAGTCTCAATAACACTATTGCTTTTCTATTTGTGTTTATTTTATTTTATATGGCTGTATCTAATCGCACGACAGGTAATTAGTTCGTATGCCTCCATCGGTGACGCTCCCAGGAATCTGATTGCTACATAACATTAGAGGTAATCGACACGGTGATAACCCGAGGAAGCGATGTTACGCTCCGAAATTTATAGTTGGAGAATTTCTAACCTACTATAGCTACGCATTTTTGTTTTCTCGCTTTCAGCGAGTGGCGCGATACACCACTTTAAATAATAATATTACATTTGTGGCCCCTGACTTCATTGCCACATTTGGTGCATCTTAATCGCCACAGCTTTAAAGAATAATATTACATATGGCGCAGTCTTTAGCGCTATAAGTGGCGCTATCAGAGAACTTATAAGATGTAAGTTCACAGCTTTAAAGTATAATATTGCATTTGACGCGGTCAATCTTTATTACCACAATTAACGCAAGTTCAGTCTATTTTTTATATCGCTTCAAATTTACAATGATAAATTTATCATTTCAATGATTGAAATGATAAATTTCAACATGATATAATGTGATATAATGGGCTCAGAAGTTACCTATGGCGTTATAAAGGAAACGAAGTACTTATGAGTGATCTAAGTCACTTATAAGTGATGTAAAGGTTTTAGAAGTGACCTAAAGCGTTATAAAAGACTTAAGGTGCTTATAAGTGATCTTAATAGTTTATAAGAGATATAGAGGGGTTAGAAGTGATATAAAGCCTTATAAAAGACCTAAAGTGCTCATGAGCTATTCAAAGCGTTAACACGTGATACAAAGTGTTTAGAAGTGAACTAAAGTGTTATAAAAGACCTACAGAGCTTATGAGAGATCTAAAGTGTTTATAAGTCATAAAAAGGGATTAAAGGTGACCTAAAGCGTTATAAAAGAACTAAATTGCTCAGGAAAGTGTTGCCGTAGAAACTCAAAAAGGGTTCATTCGATCGGAAATCGAAAGGCCTAGTACTATTTTTAATAGTTTAAAGAGATTGGAAGGCATGGAATTTTTATAGTAAAGATCGATGTGGGTGTAAAATATTGTTTTTTTGTTGTTGTTTGGACCAGGACACTTCGTATCGTAGGAGTTGTCGTAAAAACTTCAAAAAGGGCTCATTCGATTGGAAAAATATTGGAAATAGGAAATCTCAGCAGTATCCCAAGAACGACTGAGGTTATTATGCTTGAACTTTCGGGGCTACTTCTGCTCTTAAAATTTAACCAAATCAAAATAGCATAGGTTTATCCAAGCTATCAAAGAAAGTAAACAGACTTTCTTATGAATGGTATCAAGTTTTCCATTACAGGTCAACTAGAGGAGGCATGAAAACTAAATTAAACACTACGATTTGTGTCCACATTTTTAAAAGGCTGTATGTTATTAAAAACTGCTGAAAATTTTTCTCCAGCATGTAGGGGAGAGTCGGGAACCCTGGGAAAAGTTCAACTTAAAGCTCAATATCTCCTAAATTTACAGTCCGATTGTCTTGCATCAAACATCAATCTGTGACAAAATCATTTGGCTTTTACTAGGATTTTTCTCAGATTTTTATTGCTCGCAGTAAAGTTGGCAAGACTTATTTTTCAGAGGGTCCCGTTTTGTCCCAGAGTACCAATTGTGCGGGTACTATGGGTCAGGATGGTGGGTACTTTGTGACACCATGATAAATCAATCAAAACTTCTCATATTTTGTGGTATATCATTCTTAAACGCTTTAGATCACTTCGTATTTCATTTATAAACGCTTTTGATCACTCATAAGCACTTTTGGCCCTTTATAACAATTTAGGTCTTTTTAAGAAATTTGTATCCCTTATAAACGCTTTAAATCCCTCATAAGCACTTTATGTCTTTTATAGCATTTTAGTTCACTTCTAAACCAATTATATCATTTTTAAACGATTTATATCGCTCATAAGCACTTTAGACCTTTTATAACGCTTTAGTTCACATCTAAACCCTATATATAACTTATAAAGACTTTAGATCGCTCATAAGCACTTTAGGTCTTCTATCTTATTAGAAATTTCAGTCAGAGACCTTTAAGGCTTGGAACCCATAAATAAAAAAGGGGGACGGCGGAGTCAACCACAGACCTCGCGTGCTCTTGGCAGCGCTCAACCGCTGAGCTACATCTCCCTGATGATTATAATGCTAAATGGTGTTTATCATACAAAATCAAAGTTGTAGAAAAAAGGTTTTCAAAGAGTATGGAAGTGACTTAAAGCGTTATAAATGTACAAAAGGCTTATGAGTTATCCTAAGCGTTTATAATTGATATAAAAGGTTTGAAAGAAACCTTAAGTGTTATAAAAAACAAAGTGCTTATGAGTAATCTAAAGCGTTTATAATTAATATAAAGGGATTACAAGTGATTTAAAGCATTATAATTGAACTAAAGTGCTTATTAGAGATCTAAGCGTTTATAATTGATATAAAGGGTTTTAAAGTGACCAAAAAGTGTTATATAGTGACACAACGAGAGTAGATTGTGTTGAAATGTGATGTATTAAAAAAAATGGTGTTATATATATATATATAATTTTTTTTTTTTTGCAAGTAAATCTAGTGAAAAGTGTGTTAAAGTACTCTAAGAAAATTGTATGGATTTTCAAATACAAAAGCATAAACGCATTGTAAATTTGTATTTTACTGTTATATGTTATAGACCTAATGAATGGGAGAAGCCCCTTGCCACCGTGGATAGCTTGAATGAGAATTTGAAATTGTTGTATGGTAAATTAATGGACGGAGAATCGTATGAATCAAAAACAAAAGGCTTTAGGAAAAAGGTAGATAAAATATGCTAGGAGTAGAAAAAATTATGTTTGTGAGATATTAACGGCTTAGAAGTGACGTAAAGAATTATGAAAGACCTAAAACGCTTATGAGCGACAAAACGTTTATAATTGATATAAAGGCTTAGAAGTAACCTTAAGCGCTATAAAAGACCTAAAGCGCTTATGAGTAATCTAAGGCATTTATAAGTGATATAACGGGTTTAGAAGTAACCCGAAGCGTTAAAAAGGTCCTAAACTTTTTACGAGCGATCTAAAGCGTTTATAAGTGATATAGAGGGTTTAGAACTGACCTTCAAAGTTATAAAAAAGAACTGCTTATCAGCTATCTAAAGCGTTTATAAGTGATGTAAAGGGTTTTGAAGAGATGTAAAGTGTTATATAAGACCTAAAGCGCTTATAAGCGATTTAAATTAATTATAAGGGATATAAATGGTTCAGAAGTGATATCTCACAAACATAACTTTTTCTCTCCTTGTATATTTTATCTACCTTTTTCCTAAATCCTTTTGTTTTTTATTCATACAATTCTCCGTCCATTAATTTACCCTAAAACAATTTCAAACTCTTATTCAAGCTACCCACAAATCAGCATCAATAAATAAATGAAACTCAAAACAAACAGAAATTAAAATAAATAACAGAGTTAAACTCCAAACGAGCAGAAATTAATATGAGTAGTGTTCTAAACCCCTATGCTTTTAAAAGCCAGAATATAATTTGTTCTTTACTGAAAAAAAAATAAGAAATCAAAATTAATTAAGATTTTAATGAACAAATATCAGCATATGTAGGCCTATATTAAACTGACAATGCACATTTTTTTCAGTAAATTCATTTGAAATTTTTCAGTAAAGTACAAATTATATTCTGGCTTTTAGAAGCATGGTGGTTTATAACCCTACTCATATTAGTTTCTGCTCTTTTTGAGCTTGACTCTATTATTTATTTTAGTTTCTGTTTGTTTTGGGTTTCATTTATTTCTTGATACTGATTAGTGGTAGTTGTATGTCTGGTAGATTATTTGATTCTATTTTTGTTCATTTTTGGTTTAATGAAATTCTTTACTTGTTTTTGGAAAAACTTATTGTGCAAAAGTTTGTTTTAATTAATTTTGAATAAAAGGACTGTTTCAAAATATCTGTTGGATACATCTAATGAAAACACGACGTTTATGTTTCTGTGTGTGGCGGGGGGGGGGAGTGGGATAACTGTACTTTGATTACTTTGACTCTTAAAAAGGGAACTAGAACTTACAATTAGCAATCCAATGAGTCCCCTCCAAAGCATATACGACCATCCTTTTTATAACAACCTTATATGCCCCAAGGGTATAAATTACAACGATTTTCCTGATTGCTGTAGGGAGGGGGGTTGTATTCCTCACAAACATAATTTCCAAAACATTCAACTAAAATGAATAAAATTGTTCTCTCTAAATTTTGATTGGAGGTGTTAAGGTAAATACTGAGCGTGGAAGCGGAGATGTTTGATCTTGAGGGGAGGGGGGCTAAATGCCGTCCATCAATTTTGAAGTTTAAAAAGGAACTAGTACTTTCAATTTTCAACCAAATGAGCCTCTTCTAATTTTAAACAGCAAATCCTTCCATAAAAACCTTAAATACCCCCTGGACATAGCTTACAACCCTTGCCCCTATTCTCTGGGGGTTTATTCAACCCCAAAATCCTTTATATATGATATTTGGACTATTATAGAATGGTTATCTCGAAATTTCTATTAGATATATTTCGGACCAACAAGACGTGTGTGGGGGGGGGAGAGGGGGGAAGCTGTACTCCGATAACTTGGACTCTTAAAAAGAGCACTAGAGCGTCTCATCACCAATCCAATGAGCCCCTACGAGGTTTATATGACCACGCTTTCCATAATAACCTTATATGCCCCCATGGCATAATTTACAACCCTTGCCCTGAGGGCTTGGAGAATTTGTTATCCTGAAAGACATAATTTCCAGGCCTTTCAAATACGTTGAACAAAATGGTTATTTCAAAATTTTGACTGGAAGTGTTTGGGGAAATGATCGGCGTGGGAGGAGGGGTCATTTGCCCTCTGATTACTTTTGACTAATAAAAAAGGCAATAGTCCTCTCAATTTCCAATCGAATGAACCCTTTTTGAAGCTTCTATGACAAAACCTTCTATAAAAACGTTATACACCCCAAGGGCATAACTTACTACCCTTGTCCTAAGGGCTATGGGGGAGGGGGAAGGGGGACCCTGTAAGCTCAGCCAGAGTCGACCCAGCTTTAAATGGGTGCCTGGAGAAATCTGGGGAAGCTAAACAGGAAGGGTGTGGGAAAGCACAGAATGGTTGGCCCCCAACCCCCCATTGCACTTTCTGGCTGAAGGGCCAAGAAACGGAGATCAGCACTGCCGGTAGGGAATGTAAAGCCAATGCCGTATTCTTTAGTTTTTTTTTGCATCTACGTTGAAAAAAAATGAGTATTTCATAATTTTGATTGGATTTATTTGGGGAAATGGTGGGCGTAAGAGGGGGGTGAGTTGCCCTCCAATCACTTTCGACTATTTAAAATAGCACTAGCTTTTTCAATTTCTAATCGAATGAGCCCTTTTTGAAGTTTCTACGACAACGCTTTCTATAAAAAAAAAACTATATAACCCCAGGGCATAGCTTACAACCCTGGCCCTCAGGGGTTTGGGGGAGCGTCATCCTCAATGACATAATTTCCGGAACTTTCAACTATGTTGAACGAAATGGCTCTCTCAAAATTTTGATTGAATGTGTTTGGGGAAATGGTGGGCGTGGAAGCGGTGTTGGCTGCCCTCCAATCACTTTTGACTACTAAAAAGACATCTCCTTCGATACGAAGTAACCTTGTCTAAAAGAAAAAAAAATAATACATTGTTCCCGCATCGTTCTTTACTTAGGTAGCGCTATTGCACTGCTTGTGATACAATAGATCAACATTTTGCCTTGTCTATAGCCTTCTTTCCCTTTCTGGTTGGCAATCTTTAAAAATCCTTACAGCACTTCATTACAAGGATACAACACTCAAGATCAAATTCCTTTTAGACCCCCCCCCCCCTTTGGGTAGGTTCTACCAACAACTACATAACTAGAATATCATACAGTATCATTGGGAAACCCCCACATCAAATTTGAAGTAGGCTGTGTTTGGGGAAATAATGTGCATGGGGGGGGAGTAAACTCCCTTCAATGACTTTCGACTATTAGACAGGGCACTAGCCCTTTCAATTTCCAATCGAAAGAGCCGTTTTTGAAGTTTCTACGACAACACTTTCTGTGAAAACCTTATATGCCCCAGGGCATAACTTACAACCCTTGCCCTGAGGGTTGTGGGGGGAGTATCATGCTCAGAGACTATTAGACAGGGCAATAGCACTCTCAATTTCCAATCGAATGAGCCCTTTTTGAAGTTTTAACGACAATACTTTCTATAAAAACCTTATGTGCCTCCAAGGCATAACTTACAACCTTATCCCTGAGGGCTTTGGGGGGGGGGGAGGGGTCATACTCAAGGACGCAATTTCGGGACCCTTCAACTACGTTAAACAAAATGGCTATATCAAAATGTTGATCGGAAGTGTTTGGGGAAATGATAAGCGTGGAGGAAGGGGCATTTGCCCTCCGATCGCTTTTGACTAATAATAAGGGCACTGGCCCTCTCCATTCCCAATTAAATGAGCTCTTTTGAAGTTTCTATGACAACACTTTCAATAAAAACCTTATATGCCCCCAAGGCATAACATACTAACTTTGCCCTGGGGGCTATGGGGGTTTCGTCATCCTCAGAAATAATTTCCAAACCTTTGAACTACGTTGAACAAAATGGCCATCCCAAAATTTTGATTGGATGTGTTTGGGGAAATATGGGCGTGAGAGGGGGGTTAGTTGCCCTCCAATCCCTTTCGACTATTAAAAAGGGCACTAGCCCTTTCAATTTCCAATCGAAAGAGCCGTTTTTGAAGTTTCTACGACAACACTTTCTATGAAAACCTTATATGCCCCAGGGCATAACTTACAACCCTTGCCCTGA
>JAQQPU010000058.1:0-10255 GCA_029168905.1 Artemia sp. Kazakhstan ARC1039 | reverse complement strand
CTTATGTGCCTCCAAGGCATAACTTACAACCTTATCCCTGAGGGCTTGGGGGGGGGTCATACTCAAAGACGCAATTTCAGGACCCTTCAACTACGTTAAACAAAATGGCTATATCAAAATATTGATCGGAAGTGTTTGGGGAAATGATAAGCGTGGAGGGAGGGGCATTTGCCCTCCGATCACTTTTGACTAATAATAAGGGCACTGGCCCTCTCCATTCCCAATTAAATGAGGTCTTTTGAAGTTTCTATGACAACACTTTCAATAAAAACCTTATATGCCCCCAAGGCATAACATACTAACTTTGCCCTGGGGGCTATGGGGATTTCGTCATCCTCAGAAATAATTTCCAAACCTTTGAACTACGTTGAACAAAATGGCCATCCCGAAATTTTGATTGGATGTGTTTGGGGAAATATGGGCGTGAGAGGGGGGTTAGTTGCCCTCCAATCACTTTCGACTATTAAAAAGGGCACTAGCCCTTTCAATTTCCAATCGAAAGAGCCGTTTTTGAAGTTTCTACGACAACACTTTCTATGAAAACCTTATATGCGCCAGGGCATAACTTACAACCCTTGCCCTGAGGGTTGTGGGGGGAGTATCATGCTCAGAGACATAATTTCCAGACCTTTCAACTACGCTGAACAAAATGATTATTTCATAATTTTCATTGGATATGTTTGGGGAAATGATGGGCGTGAGAGGGGGGTTAGTTTCCCTCCAATCAGTTTCGACTATTAAAAAGGGCACTAGCCCTTTCAATTTCCAATCGAATGAGCCCTTTTTGAAGTTTCTACGACCACACTTTCTATAAAAAAAAACCTTATATACCCCCAGGGCATAACTTACAAACCTTGCCCAGAGGGGTGTATGTAGAGGGGGTGGGTTCATCCTCAAAGACTTAATTCCAGAGCTTTCAACTAAGTTGAACAAAATGGCTCTCTCAAAATTTTGGTTGGATGTGTTTGGGGAAGTAGTGGGCGTAATAGGGGGGTTAGTTGCCCTCCAATCACTTTCGACTATTAAAAAGGGCACTAGCCCTTTCAATTCCCAATCGAATGAGCCGTTTTTGAAGTTTCTACGGCAACGCTTTCCATTATAAGAAACTTATATGCCCCCAGGCATAGCTTACAACCCTTGGCCTGAGGGTTGTGGGGGGAGTTTCGTGCTCTAAGACATAACTTCCAGACCTTTCAACTGCGTTCTAGCCGTTCTAGCCGACAAGGATTGGTGAGCTGGATTTAGGATCCTTTGTCCGAAAGGACAAGGGTTCGAATCCTAGTGTACTCAATTATTTGGTTTGAGACGGGGGTCACTGGCGTGACTCTGTTAGCTCAGACAAAGTCGACCTAGCTTTAAATGGGTACCTGGAAAAAATCTGGGGAAGGTAAACAGGAAGAGTATGCGAAAGCACAGGATGGTTGGCCCCCAACCCCCCATTGAACTTCCTGGCTGAAGGGCCAAGAAACGGAGATCAGCACTGCCGGTAGGGACTTTAAAGTCCAATGCCGCATTCTTTAGTTGTTTTTTTTTCATCTACGTTGAACAAAATGAGTATTTCATAATTTTGATTAGATTTATTTGTGGAAATGGTGGGCGTGAGAGGGGGGTTAGTTGCCCTCCAATCACTTTTGACCATTTAAAATAGCACTAGCTTTTTCAATTTCTAATCGAATGAGCCCTTTTTGAAGATTCTACGACAACGCTTATATAACTTATATAAAACTTACAACCCTGGCCCTCAGGGGTGTGGGGGAGTGTCATCCTCAATGACATAATTTCCGGAACATTCAACTATGTTGAACGAAATGGCTCTCTCAAAATTTTGATTGAATGTGTTTGGGGAAATGGTGGGCGTGGAAGGGGTGTTAGTTGCCCTCCAATCACTTTCGACTATTAAAAAGACATCTCCTTCGATACGAAGTGACCTGGTCTAAAAGAAAAAAAAATACATTGTGCCCGCATCGTTCTTTACTTAGGTAGCGCTATTGCACTGCTTGTGATACAATAGATCAACATTTTGCCTTGTCTATAGCCTTCTTTCCCTTTCTGGTTGTCAATCTTTAAAAATCCTTACAGCACTTCATTACAAGGATACAATACTCAAGATCAAATTCCTTTTAGACCCCCCCCCCCCCTTTGGGTAGTTTCTACCAACGACTACAAAATTAGAATATCATACAGCATCATTGGGAAACCCCCACATCAAATATGAAGTAGGCTATGTTTGGGAAAATAATGGGCATGGGGGGGGGGGAGTAAACTCCCTTCAATGACTTTCGACTATTAGACAGGGCAATAGCACTCTCAATTTCCAATCGAATGAGCCCTTTTTGAAGTTTTAACGACAACACTTTCTGCAAAAACCTTATGTGCCTCGAAGGCATAACTTACAACCTTATCCCTGAGGGCTTTAGGGGGGGGGGGGGGGGGATCATACTCAAAGACGCAATTTCGGGACCCTTCAACTACGTTAAACAAAATGGCTATATCAAAATGTTGATCGGAAGTTTTTGGGGAAATGATAAGAGTGGAGGGAGGGGCATTTGCCCTCCGATCGCTTTTGATTCACAATAAGGGCACTGGCCCTCTGAATGCCCAATTAAATGAGCCCTTTTTGAAGTTTGTATGACAACACTTTCAATAAAAACCTTATATGACCCCAAGGCATAACATGGTAACTTTGCCCTGGAGGCTATGGGGGGTTCGTCATCCTCAGAAATAATTCCCGGACCTTTGAACGACGTTGAACAAAATGGCTATCCCAAAATTTTGATTGGATGTGCTTGGGGAAATATGGGCGTGAGAGGGGGGTTAGTTGCCCTCCAATCACTTTCGACTATTAAAAAGGGCACTAGCCGTTTCAATTTCCAATCGAATGAACCGTTTTTGAAGTTTCTATGACAACACTTTCTATGAAAACCTTATATGTCCCAGGGCATAACTTACAACCCTTGCCCTGAGGGTTGCGGGGGGAGTGTCATGCTCAGAGACATTATTTCCAGACCTTTCAACTACGCTGAACAAAATTAGTATTTCATAATTTTCATTGGATATGTTTGGGGAAATGGTGGGCGTGAGAGAGGGGTTAGTTGCCCTCCAATCACTTTCGACTATTAAAAAGGGCACTAGCCCTTTCAATTTCCAATCGAATGAGCCCTTTTTGAAGTTTCTACGACCACACTTTCTATAAAAAAAAAACTTATATACCCCCAGGGCTTAACTTACAAACCTTGCCCAGAGGGGTGTATCTAGGGGGGGGGGGGGTTCATCCTCAAACACTTAATTCCAGAGCTTTGAATGAATTTGAACAAAATGGCTCTCTCAAAATTTTGATTGGATGCGTTTGGGGAAGTAGTGGGCGTAAGAGGGGGGTTAGTTGCCCTCCAATAACTTTCGACTGTTAAAAAGGGCACTAGCCCTTTCAATTTCCAATCGAATGAGCCGTTTTTGAAGTTTCTACGACAACGCTTTCTATAATAAGAAACTTATATGCCCCCAGGCATAACTTACAACCCTTGGCCTGAGGGTTGTGGGGGGAGTGTCGTGCTCAAAGACATAACTTCCAGACCTTTCAACTGCGTTCTAGCCGTTCTAGCCAACAAGGATTGGTGAGCTGGATTTAGGATCCTTTGTCCGAAAGGACAAGGGTTCAAATCCTAGTGTACTCAATTATTTGGTTTGGGAAAGGGGTCACTGGCGTGACTCTGTAAGCTCAGCCAGAGTCGACCCAGCTTTAAATGGGTACCTGGAGAAATCTGGGGAAGGTAAACAGGAAGAGTGTGCGAAAGCACAGGATGGTTGGCCCCCTACCCCCCATTGCACTTCCTGGCTGAAGGGCCAAGAAATGGAGATCAGCACTGCCGGTAGGGACTGTTAAGTCCAATGCCGTATTCTTTAGTTGTTTTTTTTTATCTACGTTGAACAAAATGAGTATTTCATAATTTTGATTGGATGTATTTGGGAAAATGGTGGGCGTGAGAGGGGTTTAGTTGCCCTCCAATCACTTTTGACTATCAAAAATAGCACTAGCTTTTTCAATTTCTAATCGATTGAGCCCTTTTTGAAGTTTCTACGACAACGCTTTCTATAAAAAACCTTATATAACCCCAGGGCATAACTTACAACCCTTGCCCTCAGGGGTGTGGGGGAGTGTCATCCTCAATGACATAATTTCCGGAACTTTCAACTATGTTGAACAAAATGGCTCTCTCAAAATTTTGATTCAATGTGTTTCGGGAAATGGTGGGCGTGGAAGGGGTGTTAGTTACCCTCCAATAACTTTCGACTATTAAAAAGACATCTCCTTCGATACGAAGTGACCTGGTCTAAAAGAAAAAAAAATACATTGTGCCCGCATCGTTCTTTACTTAGGCAGCGCCATTGCACTGCTTATGATACAATGGAACGACATTTTGCCTTGTCTATAGCCTTCTTTCCCTTTCTGGTTGTCAATCTTTAAAAATCCTTACAGCATTTCATTACAAGGGCACAACACTCAAGATCAAATTCCATTTAGACCCCCCCCCCTTTTGGTAGTTTCTACCAATGACTGTAAAATTAGAATATCATAGAGCATCATTGGGAAACCCCCACATCAAATATGAAGTAGGCTATTTTTTTAGATAGCTAAATAGGCACAATTTGATAAATTTGAAAGAATTGTCAATAACAAGTAACGTTCAACTTGTAAAATAAATCCCACTACTTTCAAATATTTTCTAAGTCAGCTGCCATGGGAAGATATTTCCAGGGCATCAGTGTCCCCACTTCCGTTTATATTGGGGGGATGGATCTTTTCGTATCTTTATTTAGTCTCTTAAAATTCTTTAGTTGGGGGGTAAACTCAGCGTGCCATTTTTTTATCCTACCCTAATAATCAGAATTTGCTTAAAGAAGGTACAAAGGCTGTGAACTGTTTTCGCTGTATTTAAAATTCATGCAGAAGCATAGTAAATACCGTGAACGGATAAATTTACATAAACATACACTAAAGAATACATATGCATAGATATAAAATGATCTAAATTAAACACACTGATCTAAGCTTAAAGGCACTCTGAAAAGGGTGCAACACAAAGGTGACTAGATGTGAAGGTAGTGACCGCGCTGTGGTTAGAATCTTAGATATATAAGAGGTAGAATACAAATAGATGGCCTTATGACACACTGAGTAAATCCAAGTAACCAAACATAAACATTTTCCTACTCATAAAATTTCCATTCCAAGAAACTGATTATAACGCCGACAACAAGGAACAGATTAATCTGACAAACACATCTGAACAGATATATATGCAGCGTGTGCAGTGTGTTAAAAATGCATTTCACTGTCAGTTTGAGAGGTCAAGTAAAACCAGCAGTTTACTATCTAAATAATCAGCTTTATCCATTCAGCGAATTTTGTCAGATAGGTCTGTGCGTGTCGTATTATCTTAAAGCATAATCAGGCTAGTATGTCTATCCCTCTGAAAAAAAGCAACATAGTAGAGTGTAAAACAAAATTATCATCTTTTTGTTTGTATACGAAACACTGAAATTGCAATTAAAACATCATTGAAGGAGGATGTATTGATACCGAGAAACAACTTTAGGACTTGGTTATAGCAGATACAAACTATGTCAGTCATTTATTTTATCTTTTCTTCATAAATATTTAACCCAATAAACAGTAATAATGGTCCTAGATTCCTTTTCTGGACCAAAATACTATAGTACTAAACGAGTAGCACAATTCAATCCCTACTTCAATCCTCTTTCCAAATATAATGGGTGCACCAAGATTTTCTAATGAACAAAGTCCTAAGCTACTGTTCATAGCAAATTTAATGTAAATACGAAAGTTCAAATTTGCTCGGCTCAATAGAATCACTGTTTTGGAAAATTCATCAAAACCATTGCAAAGAAGTGGTTTTATGGCAACCACTAAAGATAAATACAGATTAGCAGAAAGCTCATAATATCAAAGCACTACCCTACTTTAATAATAGTCTTAAACAGAAGTAAGTTTAAAGCCGAACTAGAGCTAAGGTACGACCACAATTTTGTGCATGTAAATGGCTTCGACCCCATGATTCGAGATTTAAACTTTCCCCGACAACCAAAATCTCATCCAAACCCCCACCCACCCGAAATGACCTAATATCACTTCTGACTACGTCTCTGTTATATTATTAAGATAGAAAATGAGTGACAACAAATCATCGTGCAAATCACTCAATTAGTTAATTCATAAGGTTAGAGACGAAAGAAGACAAATATTTGATATAAGGAAGCCAAATTAAAAAACAAAACTCAGTGCACTATAACATTTAGTAAATGTAGCAGACACGTCTATTCTATCATAAAAAATAGGAAGTTTTCCAAAACAAGCTGTTAGGAAGACCAAACTTGTAAACATCAGAACAAATTATAGTTCTGTCGTATGAAAAAGACTCTTTTTTGACATATATCCACTTAATTACAGCACCATATCGTCGAAATTAATACCTCAGCTTTGTAAAAATAAAAAATATTTCGTTATTTAATTTGAAAGCTTTGTAAATTTTATTGATCCCATGATGAAATCTTTAGTAGTGATTACTTAAACATACTTACTGAATGGCATTTATTAAAAGATATCTTCAAAAAAAAACATCTTCAGAGATACATCACACAGTAATGTATCTCTGTAAATGTATCTGAATCTTACTAAAACATAAACATTCATCTAAAACCTTGATAAAAGACTGGCAGCAAATCAGATATTTAATTATACGTGGTGCCATGAATTAAGGAATAAAAAAAAGCGGAAGATTATGGACTCAAGCAACTCCCATCACAATTAACGCAAGAAGTTTTAAAAAAGAGAGGATGTTGTTTTTCCAAATCCTGAGCATAAAGTGATAGTAGAAGAGTGGCAATTCAAACAACATTTTTTGTTCAAGCTCCTACTCATTTGTCACTATGTTATAACTATCATTTTCTATTTTGCATCTATGCTTTAAAACTTTGCCGTGCCCTCAATAAAAGCATTTCGTGTTTTAATATAATATAAACCTCTACCCATTTCCTACTGGAATTGATGCACGGTAGATAGGTATGCGGATAAAGGATGACAGATTGCCGAAGATTGTTCTTTTCGGCCAACCTTCTAGGGCTAAACGGAAAGTAGGTCGTCCACGTCTGGGGCGGGAGGACGTCATAAAGATATATTTAAAGGAAATGGTAACTTCGTGGGCGGGTGTAAAAAGGGAGGCTTTGAATAGATTGGGGTGGAGGAGGAGCGTGCGAAGCTGTGTTGGCCTCAGGCGGCTTGGTACTGCGGTGAGTTGTTAGTAGTGGTAGTAGATAGGTATGAAACATTTCGACAATGAAGAAAAGCAAAAGAGTTATTTTACCGAATATACTTGACTTGAGAATTGGTTGTGATTGATAAAGTTTTATTATTCGTTATGGTTGATGACGGGTAACTTAAATTTTATTATTCTTTGGACATTACCGAAACGTATACTAGCTAACAAAACACTGCAAAAGAAAGTTGCAATAGTAAAGAATACTAATAATAACTACTCTAAATCTTTAGTCGCATCAGCGTCTCAATCCGTGAACAATTAAAAAAGCATAAGCGTCTGACTTCAATTATTTTGGTTAAAACTTATCATACCTATTTTTGCTTTACTATGCTCTAGAATATTGAATAGATAAACTATATTTACACTGTATTAATGCCAAACAACAATATATTATGAGCCCTATGCTGCAATAGCAACAAAAACCAAATATTCTAGTAAATCTATTGACCTGTCTTTATCATTTTGCTAATTCTATTTCATTCACTCTATAATCTTTAGTGCTCATGCATTAGCACAATGAAACCTTAATATTGTTTACATACACTTACAGACACCATCTATCAGCACACTAGAGCATTGAAATTTATTTGAACCATGACAACCACCTTCAAATTAATTTGCTTTGGTGTTCCTATTTTGTATCGATCATCAAAGCTACTCACTTCGTCACAAAGGTAGCTACAATTTTATTTCAATCTAAACTTTTTTCAGGTTAAGGCGTAAATAAATAATATGACACAGAACCTAAGGAACTTTAAGAAATTTCACTTCCACCTGTCATCTTATGGGACATCAAGGTGGTATAAGACTCGGCCTCAGATTTAAATTGTTACGGGAAAACAGCATATAATACTAAATTGCTACAACACGAAACAATGTATTCAACCGTAATAATTTCAACAATAGGACTGACAGCTTTCCTTTTCCCATTTGAATTAAACCCAATAGTCACAAGAGTCCCGTAAATTAGCTATTTTTATATTACCATTACGACATAGCAAGTTTCAAATTTTATGTTTATCTAGGTTGTAAGTTCTATGGAAAGATGTCAGTTATAAACAATTACACCAATAAAAACAAATTACTAACGCAACGAGATTAAAGTCTTTCGACATAATTGCCAGGAAAGGTTCCAAAATGTCCAGACCTTTGGCTTGTACCAACATACCATCCGTCATCACACTTTTCTATGACACTGACTATATCCCCTTCAAGAAGCTCCAGTTCGTCATCATTTTGCGGTTTGTAGGCATACATTGCCCTATATCTAAAAGGAAGTATATTAGTTTCATATTAGATCTACTTACTTAGTTTAACTTGTTCAATTACATCGTATTATATAAATGAGTTATATAACAACTATAAGTATTGTTTTTTATACTGTTCTGCTTTAGCAAGGGGATACTGTTTATAAATGATTGACATCTTTGATTAAAAAAACTTTATGGTGATGCAGCTTTTTCGTCATTAAACCATATGCATTGATCAGCCAAAGAAAAAACAATGTTAGACCAAAAATATTTATCAACTAGAGGAGAGGAATGCCTGTATATTGATAAAAAATTGATTGAGAAAGCAATTACAATATACATATTTATTACAACATTGTTATACAAAATTCGCAAGATTTTTTTCTGCAAATGATACCATTTCCAAATCACCAAAGTTCCCTCTTATGTAAATATTTCCCATATTTACAAAAGAGGTCTGACACGAGGCTAGGTCATCGATAAATTTTGTGGGGAAGAAAGGATATGCTACACCTCTCCTTAAGCAATTTTTGAAGGAAAATTAAAAAAGAAATTTTTTTAATAGTAATCACTTCTAGGACCTAAATTTCATGACTTATTTAAATTTACTGAATTATATATCAAACTTTTTTACGTTTTCACATATTCATTATATTCATTATATTAAAGTTTAGTTTTATTAACGTCGAAATATAGACCATTAATACTAGTTTCAAATCTTTGAAGGTGTCCCAAAATATAACCGGTCTGAGCACAACCACTTTTTGTTAATTTACCTTAATCACGTCTTTATTTTATTGGAAATTTTAAATTTTCTTGATTGTTGTGAAAAAATATGCCTAAATAAGCCCACTTGGTTAAAAAGAAAGACAAAATGGTTTTCCCTATGAATATTATATTTAATATGAGTAGAGATGCCCCTATTGATCCCACGAGGACCACGTGGTTTATGGTTTTGTCAGTGAGAATTTGAAAAAACCGGAACTTTGTCACATTTATGTCTGTTTTTATGGACTTTGTCAGTGAGAATTTGAAAAACAGGAACTTTCTCACATTTTTGTATGTTTTTATGGATTTTGTCAGTGAGAATTTGAAAAAACAGGAACTTTGTCACATTTAGTTGATGTTTTTATGGACTTTGTCAGTGAGAATTTCAAAACAGGAATTTTGTCACTTTCATGGACTATAGAGTCATTAGGGAGAACACATGGTTAATGGGGTCAATGTTATTGTTGTTGTTTTGGGCACGCGATAGAGTCATTAGGGAGAACACGTGGTTAACGGGGTTAATGTTGTTGTTGTTGTTTTGGGCACGCGATAGAGTCATAAGGGGGAACACGTGGTTAATGGGGTCAATGTTATTGTTGCTGTTTTGGGCACGCTCTCAGCGAATGCCAAGGTCAATGTTGTTGTTGTTGTTGTTTTGGGCACGCTCGAGCCAAATGTTATGAGTTTCCGGGGAACACCTGTGCTGTCGGTCATTAATCAAACTGTTTCCAGGGAATGTCTGACAGATGACGTCAAGTTAATTAATGTCTTTGATGCATTTCCAAAGAGAATTGTCTCCGGGACAAAGCTTAGATCACACGTAACAGATGATGTCATGATTGATTGATTGACACGAAAGGGGAATTAATTTGTTGTTCTAAAGAGAATTGATTCACGAAAGGG
>JAQQPU010000057.1:134844-167083 GCA_029168905.1 Artemia sp. Kazakhstan ARC1039 | reverse complement strand
TAAACCACAACCAAACACTACTGAAATATTCCAACTCTTGCATTTCAACGAAAGAAATTCAAAATGATCTTTGAAAAATCAAGAAAATGTAAGTGTGACAAGGTAAACCACAACCAAACACTTCTGAAATATTCCAACTCTTGCATTTCAACGAAAGAAATTCAAAATGAACTTTGAAAAATCAAGAAAATGTAACTGTGACAAGGTAAACCACAAGGAAACACTACTGAAATATTCCAACTCTTGCATTGCAACGAAAGAAATTCAAAATGAACTTTGAAAAATTAAGAAAGTCTACTATAGAAAGAAAAATACCTTTGATTTAGAAACAATTTTATTGAACATAATTACAATAATAATATTCACTGATGCATTTTGTTCTCATCAATATATTTCGATAGGACATCTAATGCTGACCGAAGTTTATTTATATGGAGAATATTCACTTTTCCAGCAAAACATAGTTGCTCCTCCTGCTTAAACTTGCTTAATGATATCACGTATCTAGCATACATATTGTCCCATTCAAGGCATAGTCTACAGCCAGCGGTTATTTCCACAGCCACATTGGGTACTCGTATATCGTTGCTGCTGCTGTCGGCTCCATCATTAATCTCCAAAAATGTAAATGCACCACTCATTTTTTCTCCACTAATATCCTCTCAAATAAACTATTCTCTTTGAATTCAATTCTCTTACTAATATGAATTGTAATGAAAATCAGTCCTTTTATTCAAATCCCAACCACAAATCAAGTTATCGTATATGGAGTAACCTCCGCTCTCTGATTGGCTGATAAAAAACGGATGTTGCCTCAAAAACCGGTTCGGTTGAGTTACATAATTTCATGCATGCCCTCAAAACATGTTTGACTACTTTATATCATACCAGTTTTTTTAAGAATGTACACGTGAACTCATGACGTACATTCATTGTGCAATTGACAACAAAAACAGAAAAAAACCTGTTTGACCACATTATATTATTACGACCAAACTCTCAAAACATGCTTGACCACATTATACACTGCCAAATAACCGGTCTGGTAATCATAGTATGGAAAGGTGCCATGGAACGTAGAATAACATGGAGATTGCTATATGTCTACGCAAAATGGTACCTCTTACCCTACTAGTATTGTATTCGTAAAACTTTACAGTTTCATAAGGTTTAATTACACAAATAGAAAAGTTTTTTGAATTAAAGTAAGGAGCAAGTTTAAAACTTAAAACAAATTAAAATTACTTTGTATATAAGGGGGGCTGCCTTCTTCTCAACCCCTTGCTCATTAAACAAATGTTTGTTTTTTTTGCTTTGAAAAATCCTTTTTTTTAGAATTGCCAATTTACTTAAAAAATTTGGACAAAAGCCGAACTTCACAGTAAAGAGTAAGGAGCTAAGGAGAAGACAGCCCCCTTGATATAAAGAATAATCCGTTCAAATAGGTTTCAAATCTGTTCCATGCTTTCAGTTGAAAAGCTCTTTTTTTGTTTAATTTCTTATTGTTTTCCAAATCATACCCAGGCCTAACCAAGATATAATTTGAGGTACTGGTCCCAAACGTAGCCTAATTTCATTACAAATAAAGCGAATCAACTTGGTTGAATCCAGTACGTCCACCATGTGGCATTACTTCTTTTGCAACTGGGAAGCCTAAAATATAGTCATTGATGCATTAAATCAATTAGCTTCTCAGAATTTTAAATTGACTGCAAATTCGTCCTCTTTGGGGTAAAGTGGTAGTTTTGTGCCCTAAAATGGCAGAAAACAAGACTTTACCCTGGCCCAATTTGTATGGTCACTTAAAAAAGAGCTTTAAATTTACTTTTGAATGAGCTTCCTCCTAATTATCTTGGACCTTCTGTTTGATACAATCACCCCGGGGAAAAAAATAAACAAATAAACATGCATTGACGATGTTTCTTCTGAAAAAAAAAATAATGTGAAATTCCACGTTTTGAAGATTGGAGCTTGAAATAAGATCGCTTGCTTTTTGGGGGATGTTTCTCCTTTTTTCAAAAATCAGGCAAATTTTCTCAGATTTTTTATTTGGGGTGGGTAACAATAAACTGAAAAAATGTTATATATTTAGAATCAGCATAAAAAGCCAATACTGCTGGTATAGCAATTGTCATGAGAATTTCATTTTTAGTTTTGGTGAATATTGGCCCAAGTCACTTTTTACTTCCAATTTTTAGGAAGTAAAAAGTTTTCAGAGTTCAAAGTGTCAACCTCAAAATTGATATTATATGGACATTAATAATTCAGTAAGTTGCAGTGAAGAAAATAAAAACTTCGCAATGGGGATTAGTAACGTATAATCCTGACATATTTGTATTAACCTTCATATGTGTCTACTGATCTACTGACCTGATCTAGTATGTCAAGCTGTTTTTTATGTAACCCCAATTGACAAGCAGAAGAGGGGCAGTAAACCCGTGGCAAGTGCCGTTGTACCTGCCGGGAGAGTCTCCCTTAAACTCCAGAGATCAGTTTGAACAGGGGCTGAAACTTCCCTTGTTTATTGGGGTTAAACTGGTTTCAAGCATGGGAGAGACTATAATGCTAAATGCCATGTTGAACTATATATCGCGATCAATGGCTGTCGGAATAAAGAAGGAAATGTTTTAAAACAAGCTGTGAAATTTTTTGATAGAGACTCGATTTTATAGGCAAGAGAACTGTTATCCAAGGAGGCCAAAACTGGTAATCGATTTACGAAATGCGTGCAAGATGAGGATAATTTAGTTGGCATTGCTAAGCTGCTTGCACGATGCGCTAAAGAAAGAATAAAACTCCCCAAGTTCGTTATATTTGATCTCCGAAAACCACCGGCCAGTGGAGCAGAAGTAGGTGCATGTGTTATATCGTCGGTGAATGAAATGCGACTGCAGTTCTCGGGTTTCCTCAAGTGTTACAACCAAGTTCCACTCCCAAGGCCGCCCACCAATTCTGTAAGTGACGTAAGCCAACCTAATCCCACCCCAGATAGACATTCTCAACTATCTTTTTCCGTAGTTCTGAAAAACCCGCCCCGACTAACACGCCAGAAGAACGAAATCAATTTCTTACGAGCATGTGCGAAGAAGACCTATCGGTTAATGATGCTGAATTGACGAAAAACCGATCTGAATGTTGGCTTGTTGTTAAAACGAAGGACAAGGCAGACAGCATTGCTTGTTCTATAAATCCAAAATCACAAAGTGTAGAAGCTAAAGTAAAATACCCAGTTTTTGTTGGCGTTATGAAAAACAGTAGTATCGCCGCACTGCTTCCGAGGAGACCAATACCCACTACTCCTTTCTTGCATTGGCTCTACGGCACAAGAAGAAGTTTTAACGGTGCAAGAAGAAGATTTAACAGCACATTCCTCTTTTGGTGACCAGGTGCCGCAATTCTAGGTAAAATTCCAGTCCTCGCAAAATTCCCAGGTGCTATGACATAATATAATTACTTGGAGTGTGGTCGGGATAATAGGGAAATTAACAAGGGGAGCTCTTAGCCCCTTGTGCTTGTTTCTAGATGGCAAGATTCCGGCCCAGGCAAGATTTGACGTGTCCAGGCAAGATTTTGCACGTTCATGCAACATTCCCGCCCTGGCAAGATTTGGCATGCCCAGTCAAGAGTCCTGGGTGTTTCAATTACCTGGAATTTGGTCGGGATAATACAAAAGTTTAATTAACAGGGGTAGCTCTTAACCCCTCGCACCTGCATAACGCAGTAACCTGTTCTATTAACGGGAACACACTTGGCAAGACTCCATGACACACCCCTCTGGACTCCAATGATGTCATACAACTTACCCCGTTTCAAACCGTCAGATCTAACATGCTTGACACAATTTTGTTTAACCCTACCACAGGAAACCATGGGGGAACCCCTGCTTGTAACGTAACGACAGCTCACATCTTACGTAATGATTATGCAACACTGTCACGTTTTCTGGCCCAAAACCCCCAAAGCGTTTTTTTTATTCACTTAATGGTGGCATATACTTTATGTAAGGTCAGCGCATCTTACTCATGGACGGCACATCCATCACTGCCAGATAATACCATTTTGACATTTTTCGCCCAAAAGGCTCAAGACATTTTCTTTTTTCGGCGTTTCATTTTTCACTCGAACCACCTTTCATAATTTTTTTTTTTCTTTTTCTACAGTTCTTGACCCCGCCAGGACTCAAAAGGTCATTTCGCTCCACTGGCATTGTGACTTAAATGGAAGGACTAAGCTGCTCTTCTCAGTATTTTGTATCTGGAACCATATTCTAAAATTAACCTAATGCATGACAGCTAAGATTCCCTATTTCTGGGAAACACTAGAATGATGTGTTATTCTCCCAATTTGACAAGTTCCAGGAGATATTTACACTCCAGATATTAATAAAGGGAAATGCATGTCTTACTTTTGCTAAAGAATACATCTTCAAAGCGCAGACATTGTTTGTAAAAGTTCTATGATTTCAAACAAATTGACCAATAATATTAAAAACATAGAAAAATGCACTTAAAAACACGATAAAAACAAAGGCTGGAAAAGAGGTTATTCCCCTAGCTTTAAATCAATAACACATTTTAGAAACGAATGTGCATTATACGGCATTCCCACCTATGAAACAGGATATTCAACATTATAGCCCTTGAAAGCGGGATTGAACCACACTTTTCGCAGAGCATACTGTTTGAAATACGATCAATCAATCGGGTATACAAAACAAACTGTAGGCAATTTCTCTCGAAAATGTCCAGCGGATCTTCCTCCGTTTTTCGGAACGCCCATGCTTCAGAAACATATTTAGCCACTTTAATCACTGTGGCTTCCAATTATCTAATTTTGGTTCGCAGACTTATCTTCCTATTCTTCCAAATTTTTTTAAACTGTGAAAAAGCACCCTCAGCCTTGCTTTTTCTACTTTTAACAAAAAAAACTGATCCCACCGTCTTTTCCAATAATACTACAAAGGTAAGTAAAGTTGTCCACTTGATCGATCTTTTTGTTACCCAACATCATTTTTTCATATTCACTTATTTCTAGTTTTAGCGACATAATCTTCTTAACACTAATTTTCAAACCCATCCTAGCACCCTGAACTTGCAAAACCTCTAAAAGTTCATTCATTTTGCTCACTCTTTCATCTAGGATGCTTAAATCATTTGCATAATCTAAGTCCATGAGAAGATTTTCTTCGCATTTGATACAATGATCTCCCATTACTATTACTGTGCTCCTTAAGACAAAGTCAATGGGTGAAAAATCTACAAAAAACGCTGACAAACAGCTTACCCCTTGGCTCCCACATAGACATTTTTTTTGACGAGATATGTAATTGAAAAATCGGAAACGGAATTCACATTTTAGCGCGACAGTAATTATAGGGGTCACACTAAACAATTTATTAATGTCCGATTTTAAGTAGCAAAGAACAGCATTTAATTTAGTTTTCTTTAAATAGCCTGGGGTAAGGCCTATGTCTTGTTATGTTAGGGCATGGGACTGGGATCCATCAAAAATGTCAGAAGTGTGCCAAGCTTGGCGGAACTGTTTGGCACACGTGGTGTTCCAAGATGTGCACCAGGTGGCGGGAAGTTGACAACTCGTCGATTGGATTTGGATTTTCAGTAATCCTGGCACTGTCTCTGGTGAATTTCACAAAATGAACCAAATATAAACAAAAAGGCCAAAAAATGTCAGTGTAACTACATTATGTCAAAAGACTTTATATAACATTTTCATCAAGACTAAATTTACAGCCCTTTTCACACTCATTAAGTGAGTTTTGAGAAATTGAATTTTTTTTGCCGTATCTTGAATGCCTGAAAAAAATTCTTTGTGCAAACAAAAGATCCTTAGTAACAATCAGAAACATCTAATGCATGTTTCAGTTTTTCTTACGCAATAAATTCAACTTCGTTTATTTATAACATATCTACAACAACAAAAAACACGAAATTAGAAATTTTCCCCCAGCGGATTGGTTCAATGACCTATAAAAGGGGAAGAGGAAGAAAAGTGAGGAAAAAAGGACACAGAAACCTGATACTAATTATCAGTATTAATCAAATCAGGTGATAAGTGACTCCACAAAACCTGGCAAAAAATTTATTAAAAAAAAAACAATATCGTAACAGAAGAACTCTGTCCCTGGCACGCGGTAGGCTTATATATATGTAATTCTCGCTGTTGCTTGTCTTCTGACCACAAATTAATGTGAACTTCTGCATGATGTTATGAGCTCACCATAGGTCGGAGGGGATCACCCTTGTTAAAACAACGAACTTATCCTTAACATCATGACCAATCTAGATCATTTTTGAAACCAGAAATGTCAGTGTACCAATTTTCTGAATAAAAAAAATATTTAGCCATTTTCGAGGTAAAATAAACACATATATACACAGTTGTTGCTCACTTAAATAATAAAATATATATATATGAAATTAATTAAAAGAGGTTAGTCAATGGGAGTGTTCAATACTTCCTTTCAAACAGCATTATATTTTAAAGAACTTCTAATTTGAACTCTGACGACAAATACTGCCGTTTTTAGGTTGTAAACGTTAAATCTATCCATATCTTTAATTCTTTGGCCTTTCTTCCTATTCTTCATTTTTTTTTTTTTTTTTTTAAGGGAAAAAACCAAAGTTCACATCAGCTATTCTACTTGAATGAGTCAGATCTTTTCTACCTACGACCTGCCTCTAGATATGGGGATTTCCTCCTAATTAAATGCTCCATGTTATATGGACAGCCTCAACCTTATGAAGTGAGTGGGAGCCCACCCCATGGATTCTTAGTATCTAAGCAAGCCTAGCTTTAATCGGATCTCAGACCTACAGCTGGTTGGGCCTGCAACCCTCCACCTGAAATCTTTACGCAACAAAAAACGATAATAGTGCCTCAGATGACCCTTACCTTTACCTTTTACGACCTTAGCATGTCTCTGGGGCCGATTTCAGGCCATCGAACAAAAATTCGTTACCAAGAAGCTTTCTACCCTGAGCCAGCTTCTATCTTTTGATGGTAGCATGCTGGATGAAGATGCAGGTAAACTCTCTGCACGGAGCAGTTACTTTTCAAAGCTTTCTAACGCCGAGGCAGTCACACATCCTGAACCAGACTTGATTCTAGCAGCCTCGGCCACATCCGAGGTGGCTTCTGACCTCGTATTACAACCTTTTACAGCCTCTGAGATCCAAATTACTGTAAAAGGTCTAAAAAATAAATAACTCACAGGTGCCTGTGGTATTTCCGCAAAGCTTTTCAAGTGCGAAGGTGAAGCAATGATACTTTGGCTCAAGCTAAGCTTCTAAGTTATATGAACTACGAAAGGCATGTTGACATATTGACGTTTTGCCATCATTTTACCCCTCTGGAAACGAAAAGGCTGTCGGCAACTATCGTGAGAATATACTTCTCTCCGTTCCCGGCAAACATTTTGCCAGAACGCTATTGGACAGATGCTCTGCCTTTCTACGCAGAGACAGTAGAGGACAGCAAGCTGGGCTTATACCAGCAAGTTGACTATGGAGCCAATCTCCACGATGTGCAAGTTGATATAGATAAACGTATATCTTATTTGTAAACTTCAAGTCGTATTTCGATTCTGTAGATCACTTTTCACTCTCGCTCATACTGAGAGCTGGAGACCAACCCCAGAAATATTGCTCACTTTTTTAAAAACTATATGATTGTACGAAGAGCAGCCTGCAAGTCAATGGAAGACTTTCTCACGCCTGTCTAAACATTCTCAGTTTAGACAGGCGTTCGGAAAGGTTGCGTCACGTTTCTCAAGTTCTTCAACTGCAAGATAAACTACCTCATGACTTACATGACAAGTCCCCTTTGATTCGGTCTTCATTTTGGAGACCGGGTGTTTACAGATACTGACATTGCTGATGACATACCCCTAGTCACGGACACCGTCAAAACATCACTGGTCTCCAAACAAACTCTACAAAAATATCAAAAAATCTCCCTGTGCTTTCAAAAGAAGCCTTGAAATTTGGCCTGCTCATCAACTTGTAAAAAACCAAAGTTATACTCATCGAGCCCCAATGTCCCCCTCTACTCTAAGAATGTCAACATCTGAAGCAAAGCAATAGATGTGGTTAAATATTTCAGCTACCTAGGAGCCATTTTGTAGAGGGCTCGATCCCAAAAGAACTTGCATCTTGAATAACTAAAGCGTCAATAGTTGTTGGGAGACCGATTAGAATTTTGCGAAAGCTAAATATAAACCACCATACCAAAATGTGTTTATACTACCCGTCAGTCAGCATCGTGCTGTTGTACGAAGCAGAGACGTTGTCAGCCGCAAAATACATTCTTAATACATTCCATGTTGCTCAGACCAAACATCTTCGAAGAATCGAAGGTCTTCACTGGACTGACTTTGTTAGAATCCTCCTGTCACGTACTTCGTTAACTTTTTTTCAGGTACAGCTCACTCAGCACACTTTTTGCTGGTAAAGTCATCTCCTTCATATGCCGAATGAAGCCTTAACAAGGGTTGTGTTTAATTTCGACCCTACCCCGCACAGAAGGAAACGACCCAGAGGACTCCCCCTCCCCAACTAGGTAGAAAGACAAATCCCGTGAATTTTTCACCCAAGTCCACATCCTAGTGGAAGAAGCCGCGAGCCTTACAAGTGATAGGTCAACCTGGAGGTGCCTGGTCTCATCGTTATCTCAGCTGAACCCCTGGCAAGAGTTGTAAGTCAAGAAAATCGTCTTACTAATTATTCTAAATAGTAATTAAATGTATAATGCTGGTCAATACTCAGTATTTAACATTATTTGCATTATATTATATTATTTTGTATATAAATGACTTTACCAGTCAAGATGGCTACTTTATTAAAAGAACAAAATACCAAAATGAAATTTAAATTCGTGCTGCCTTCTGCTAGATTTAGCTATAAATTCGACATGGAAGTGAAATAATAATAATAAAAACGGTGCCATCATGCTGATTTAATTTAGATTGTGGTTTTCTCGTGCGGTTTAAAAAATGTCAAAATTGCTCTATCTGAATCTGGCTCTACACCAAAAATGATAATGTCAGGAATGTTTTTTGAACATTTCCAAGGGTACATTTACAAGTTCTATTAGGAGTGAATCAGAGATAATATTGACAGGGGGCTCGAATATCCGTTCCCAAAATCCTACATTTTTCAAATTTCTACGCACTTATTCAAATTATAAATTTTTATGTTATTAGCCACATAAAAAAATTAATTAATTATTAATTCGTTTTATTATTTGACACTTGAAAAAAAAAAACCAACCTCGGTTCATGCTTGAAAGGGATAGGTATAAATTTTTTTTTCGAAGGGAAAAAGTTTTAAATTTCAACTAAAGCTAATTAAACTAAATTTTAAATTAATTTTTCTGTTTAAATTTTTCACTGAATTTTAAGTAAACAAAATTTCTCAATTTTATTTTATTAAATTTAATATATTAAAACTTCGTCTAAAAATTTTAAGCTATAACTTAAGTTTTAATTTAAGGTTTTAAACTTAAATAATTTTACCCAAAAAGATGGAAATTTGAAATAGAAATGTTAACTAAGGCTCCATTACCAGGTTAGTGTCATACCTTTTTTCAAAGCTCCTTTTTAAAGGAGCTTCATATGAGGGAGTAAAAAGCTAAGTTTTGATCAGTTTTGGGTTGAGGAGGAGTGTGAGCAGCTATGGTACTCTCAAGTAGATTGTTTCAGTTATAAGCTGTTACTAGCAATGATGGAAGTGGATTCTATACCCATATTGCATAGTGCTCTGATATGTAACTGGTCTAGAGAATTAGAATTTACGATTTGTTAAAAATATCACAGGTTAAAATTTATAACTTTTGCCGTAAACCTGAAAATATTCTCTGTATCCATATAATTTCCTCTTTTTCCAGAATCAAATAAGGGCTGAAATTTTTTTATTTAACCCATTCCATTCATATATTTTTCTGAGCATAATTATACATATATTTTTTTTTGTAAATCCTTGTTGTATGTGATTTGTTGTACAAAAAGAACCAAAAACGAATAAAGAAAATAAGAAAACAAACCGGATTTGGATAATTTTTAGCCAGTGAATGACGAAAATTAAGTAGATATTCCGACAAAAAAGCATCTAAAAGCAGGATTGTCTCTTGTGTTTTGTTTTCAGTCACTCTTTTGCTTTTCTTAAAGTTACTTGCACAAGCTATTTTTAATTGCTCTTTTATACCGTATGTTATTTTTTTTAGCACCGAAGACAGCTTAGCGGAGATCCTTGCCACACTAATTGCTTTGTTTTCGTTCCTCATTGGCTGAGCCTTGTCATCGTTTAGTTTGTTTTGTTTTCTTTATTTTTTTTAGTTTTTCATTTTTCTATGTCATGTATATCTAGTGTGGTTTCAGAAGCAGTTTAATTCTTGGAAGGGCTTTGCATCATTTTTTTTACTTTTGCTCCTTTTTTTTACTTATACCTTACTCTAAATAGTTTTGAAAGAAATAAGTGAATAAATAAATATACGCCTAAACAAATCAAAAAATCTTACGTTTTAAATTGTTGATTTTTAAGATTGAAAGTTTGTTGCAATTACCCTAACCTACTCTATGTTAAATAAAAAGTCTATACTCAACCCTATATTTTTATAAATAATACTCTATCTGTTAAAACCTGACGTTTTGAGACGTGTCTCTCCAGAATCTATTTTCCAAGCCACTTGCGTGCCATATGTGTAGGGTGGTAGGTTATACGTCCAAATTGGAATTTATTGCGAGAACGTAGAAAAATTGCAAAAGCAGCAAAAAGACGATTTTTACATTATAGGTATGAAGTACTATGGTTGAAAAAAAAACTAGAAAAGAAGTAAATAAGATATTCTTATTTACTTTTCAAATAAGAAATTCTTTCAAATAAGAGTTTGCAAAATGTGCGATATAAGAACCAGAAATTTCACTGCTAGATGTAGCCTATGGTGTAACTACTTTGTTGTAGTGAAACTGAGCAGTGTTCACTACTCCTGCTATGTACAGTGTAACAACCAGAAATTCCACTACTCAGAGCTTTCACGAAGGGTTTAAAACAGTTTTTTTTTCGTTTTTCTCAATTGACTGGTTTATTGATCAAGACTGTGATGTTAATAAAATTGACGAAACTTTGACAAATCGGTGATGCTTCATGCCATAGTTATACATAGATACATGAAAGACCATGTCAGAGAGCCTCCCCCGGTTGTGATTTTTTTAAACTGAGCTCGGATTTACCATTTCCCTATTGAACCCCCAACTGTCTTGGCACTGGGATCTATATAATAATCCTTCCCCCAGAAAAGTCCAATATTTGTAAATGGAAAGTTGATCTGAGGACCAGGGATTAAGTAACTACCCTTCATAGAAAATGTAGTATTTAACAAAAGAAATGATCATCATGAAAGAAAACATACCCTCCCAAGCTTTTGCTCTCTCATTTATAAAAAGCTTTTTAGGCGTACCCCAAAGAGAATGGGCAACCTATATACGAATGTAAGTTTAAGTTACCCATACTCTTAAGGCGTGCCCCTCAAAACAACTCCGCATTCATTCATGCTAAAAAAAAACCAAAAAACAGGCAATTATTAACAGCTTGACAAGCTGCATTTCATTTTCTCACCCTTGCATAAAATTTATGATGATAGTGGCAATTAATAACTCCCGTTAGATTCTTCTCCGCTCGAGAGGGTTTAGATTTATCTGTAACTCAACACCTTTTGAAGCACGAATGGTTAAAGTGAAGCGTATGGGCTTGCCATAGTTTACTGTGCTTTCTATGCTGATGATAATAATGAAAAATCAGCTGACGGAAGCCTTTGCCGCGTGGATTGAAAATTTTAGAGAAGGAAAAATAGAATTACTGCCTAGTAAATTGTAAGTAATTAGGCTAGCTTATCGAAAATAATTGCATGAAAAATCTACTTTAACAGCTAATGATTACTTAGAAAGCTATCGAAATAGGCCTAGTTGCGGGATGTTCAGAAATGGATATAACCTTGGGCCTGCTGCTCCATTTAGTCAAGCCTAGGACAATTTGATGTAATAATCCTCTTAAGTATTTATCTCTTTTATTTTCTATTCAATGTTTCGTTCAAATAAGGGTAAATATCTACCGAATCATATTATTGACTTATGCATAAAGTGAATATACCACTTGACGCCTTTTTTATGCTGATTACAAATATAATAGGCTAATCATTTCTATCAGAAATGAATTTCAGCCCCCCCTATATATGCCAATTCAGGGAGGTAAGTTTAAACTTTACCCCCACCCCCTTCCTAATGTAGAAATGCCCTGAATTGGCATATAAAGGGGGGGGGCTGAAATTCATTTCTGATAGAAATGATTATTATAGGCCTATTTGTAATCAGCATAAAAAAGGCGGTAAAGTTCTACAAAATCATATTATTGAGTTAGGACAAGTGAATAGGCTACACCATGCAATGCCTTTTTTATGCTGATTACAAATATAATAATCATTTCTATCAGAAATGAATTTCAGCCCCCCCCTATATATGCCAATTCAGGGTTAGGTTAGGTATAGCCTAGGCTATATAGGGGGGGGGGCTGAAATTCATTTCTGATAGAAATGCTTATTATATTTGTAATCAGCTTAAGAAAGGCATCGAATGGTGTATTCCCTTTAGGCTATTCCTAACTCAATAATATGATTTTGTATAACTTTACCAAAAAGGCATTAAGTAGTATATTCACTTTATGCATAAGTCAATAATAGCCTTTGATTTAGTAGATATTTACCCAAATAAGTTCAGCTTAGGATATATGTAAAATGTATATGTAAATAAGTTAGGCCCAGCCTAGCCTATATGCTTTCTGCTAGGCTATATTGGAAATTGGCTGAGTTTGGTGAATAAAACAGTGTAGAATGTATCCAGGATACCAAATATATCCTGGGAAGATATTATCAAGCAAATAGTACTGGGCACCTGCCTAGGCTATCTGAATTTTCTCCAAAAACATTTGGCCTTAAATTTGGGTTTTCATTCCATTTTAATTGGCTATTGAGTGCAGTTAGCTGCTCAAGATTTTTAGCCATATCATGGCTTTATTCTTAAATTTAAGAAACAGATCTTCAAATAACCTATGTTATTTAAAGTGTTATTAATCAGGATTCAACAAAAGCTTGGACATTGTTCTTGTGTCTCTGCTATAATTTGTTTTTAAGTCATTATTTCTACCCTTATATATCATTTCTTGGGCTTAAAATAGGATTTTTTTTCATTTTCTATTTCTTGTCTCTTTTGCTTTGGCTCTAGACTTGCTTTGCAAAAAGTGGGGTAGTACAGTAGCAACACTACTTGGCAGTTTTGGTACTTGTCTAATATATAACATATTTTTTTTGCAGTTAATATTATTGAGCTATGAATAAAGTGAACATACCACTTGATGCCTTCTTTATGCTCTCCAAATATAATAATCATTTTTGTTGCAAATGAATTTCACCTCCACCCCTATATATATCAATTCAGGGTATATATTTGCACTTTAGGGGTGGGGTTGGGGGTAAATTTTATTTCTGATGTAAATGAGAGGTAAGTTTAAACTTTACTGCCCCCCCCCCTCCCTAATGTGCAAATACATACCCTGAGTTGGTATATATAGAGGTGGGGATAAAATTCATTTATGACAAAAATGATTATTAAATTTGGAAAGAGCATAAAAAAGGCATCAAGTAGTATGTTTACTTTATATGTAAGTCAATAATATGAACTGCAAAAAATTTACCAAATATAAAGCACACTCAAGGAGTTGTGTTGCAAATAGGCCTAACCAGTTTTTAATTATGTCTATACCAGACAATAACCTTTGCTCATTGAGAAACCAAATTATCTTATAGCTTTTTTTAAGTAAATGTTTAGTTGGTATTTTGGTTAGGTTAATTTAGGTTACACTCTCTGGGCAGCCCCCCTTACATAATTCTTTGTGGTAGGTTAGGTTATGCACTCTGGGTAGCCCCCTTCCATAATACCTTGTGATAGTTTTAAAAATTATGTTACTAAAGCATTGTATTTTTCATCATATTTGTTTTATTTCATTAGCAGTCACCAAACTTCACTTCTTGAGTGTGTTTTATATAATAGACAAGTACCCAGTTTTCAAATTTGTTGGCAGATTTTGTCCGAAAATACCATTTGTACATATAAAAATGCTTTTGCTCACAAAAAAGCTGTCAAACCACAAGTTATGTTGCATGGCAGCTTTGGAACTTTTTCCATACCTGCTTTAGAATTTGAAAACACAATTCCTATGATTGCAGTTGTAGTTTATAATATAATTTAGCTAGAATGAAAGTTAATACATAACTTGGTGCCTTTTTATGCTCTTTCACAATTCAGTAATTGCTGCTGGTGCCAATTCCATCTTGATACCTTAAAGGGCTCAAAAGAGCCCATAGGTTCCAAAAAATTAAAAAGTATTTCTAGAAAAAAACTGGCTGGTGAGAAAAAATTGCCATTTGTAGCTGATTCAGGATAAGCAATTATTATTTTTCTTGGTTTTAACAGTGGTGTTGTTTCATCAAAATCCAGGGGGGGGGCAGAGTTGAAGCCAATTTTCCCAAATCAAGTGAAAACTGAAAAAAACCTTATAGTAAAATAAAGGTAAAGATATAATAAACAAAAACTGACCTGTTTCTGTAGATGCTTGAATTAAGCAGGTTTATCTTAGTTTTGACAAGATTTTTGAAGAAACTAAACTTCAGGTGGGTGGAAACTGCGGTCTAGGGGGCAATTGCCCCCCCCCTCCTGTCCTATAATAAATAACACCACTGAGTCTTGATATATTACACTTTCTTGGGGTATAATGAAAGAAAGGTTGAGGTGACTAGGGCAAGTTCTGTTTATGAAGGATGACAGATTGCCCAAGGTTGTCCTTTTTGTCCAACCATCTAGGGCTAAATAAAAAACAAACCATCTGAGAATGGGATGAGAGGATGTTGTAAAAAAAAGATTTAAGCAAAATAAGAAATTCCTGGGAAGGTGTAAAGAGGGAGGCTTTGAATAGATTTTGCATAGCTGTGTTGGCCTCAGGCAGCTTTGTTATATGTTGAGTTGTTAGAAGTAGTAGTAGGTCCAGTAGTCTTGACTGTGAAATGCTGCTTAGAAAACTAATTTGCTGGTTTTTATTTTAAAAGAGCTATAAACCTCTTAAAATGATGTCAGTTTTGCTGTGGTAACATTTTTTAGGGGTTTCAAGCTTTTTTTTTAATTCTACAAATTCATTTTTTAAATAAAATTTTACTATTTAGTTTGAGATAAACATAATTTTCTCACCATGATCAAATTCTATGCTTTGTAGTGTGTTTTAGCAGCTGAGTTCAAACTCTGGGTTCTGTATTACCAAACTGAGATCAAACACACTGCACCAATATAAGGCACTCTATCCTCGAGTTGCCTCAGTTCTTAATTTCTATATAGAAATTGAATATATCTAAATAGAATTGCTGGTTTATAACTTTAACACTACCATTTTGAGAGGAAATGATTTGCCATCATTAAAACCTGGTTTTTAAGTAAATGTGGATCTTTTTTTTTCAAATTGTTGGGCATCATCAGCAAACTGGTGGAAACCATTGGAAATACTATTGATGTACAAAAGAAAAGTTTCAGGTTGAAGACAGACCTTTGAGGTTATCAATATCTATTTAGTTGGAGTAAGCTTGCTGACCACTCTGACAATGAATTCAGGAATATTTATACAACCAAGTTATGGCTAATAGGCATGTAAAATATCTGGCCTTATATGGGTGCCTTGCTTGAAGAATCAGGTGATGTTGGTTAGTTTCCAACCAGCTGGTATTACTCAGGGTGAGTCACCCTTGAAAGTGTCTTCACTGAAAGCTCTGCAATAGAGTTTGAGGTTCTTTTGCAAGCTGGGCTGTAAGTTATCAGGTCTTGATGATTTATATATACCCTTTTGTGGTACCCATTTGAGTGCATTTTTTCACGATTTTTTTTTACAGCATTATTAAGAAGAGTGTTTTGAATTAGAAATTCAAGGGAAATGATTTGATGCAAATATAGCCTTGTTTGAGTCCTGATCAATTTATGGAAATGGGCAAAAATAAATTAGATGCTTTTACAATTCTGTCAGTAACAGTTATTTCTTTGCTTATTACTAGTCTCTTAACATCACACCTATTGTGATTCTGATCTGGGAAGTATTATCTGGACTTGGAAGTTATACACTACCATAACCTTGATTGATGTTCTGATGAACAAGTTCTCAAGTGGCTTAGTTAGATATTGATGGGTTCAGGATTTTGGGAAGGGTATCTGCCTAGAACTTCGGCTTTATTTTTTGCTCAACATATTTTAAGCTCTAGTTGGAAGCCTTTTTTAAACTTTATGGATAACATCAATAAATACATTACCACCACAATGGTTATTGTTCCTCTGAGCTATAATTGGTAAATTGTAGTAAAAAAATGAGTATTGTTTTATTCTTGTAAAATCAGCTACTTTAGTGCCTGTTTGATTTGGTGTAAGGGCTGACAAAACCCCTACAAATGCAACCATAAGCATGGAAGGATATGACTGCAAGTGTTACTTGGTGGAAATCATTAAGTTAAGCTAGCTGCAGCTTGAACAATCTTGGAGTTTCAAGTAGATCAAGGAGCTTAGAACTGGAGCTTAGTAGATCATAGAACTTTTTGGTCTGGTATTTTTTATTTATTAGTAAGCTCATCTGTACCTGTATTTTTTTTTGGTGGGGGGAGGAAGGGTTGGATTTGCTTTTTCTATTTGTTTAGTAATATTTTCTATAAGAAAGCTAAACATGGGTGTATTGTGTGCAGTAATTTTTCATGGGGGGGGAGGTGCTTTGTAGATGTAGCCATGTGGTCTGTTGTTTCAAACTATTTGTAATGTTTATTTTTAACCTTTTGACCAATTTAGAACTTTCTATGAGTGACTAGGATATATGTACCACTTTTTTAAGACAAGATTTAGGTTGTAAATGTACTCAACAAGCAAGCACAACAATGTAGGTAAAAAAAAATTACAGTGGGGAAGAAACAAAATTAACCAGGGAAAATGCATCCAACAAACAACAAGAAACTTGACACTAATTATATCCTGATGTATTGCAGCTTATAAATTTTGGGTGTGCATTGTAACTTTGTTGTACATTTAGGGTTACATCTTTATTTCTCATGTATTACAAGACCACACAGCCTTATTTGGAGGGGCTCTATGAAATGCTTTTATATTTCTTCTACTGAAAATAAATCTTGTTTAGTTATCCCCTTAAATTTTAAAAAATACCTTCTTTGACATTTTCATTGGAAAAAACTGGGATAATTTTTGTCCGACAACCTAGATTCTGAAAAAAACCTGTTTTGTATCTTCATATAGAAAAATGCAAAAATGTGTTCATGAATTGGCACCCCTGTATTCTATACGCCCCCCATGCTTCAGTGTGTATATATGTCTCCATCTATCACTGAAATAACTTTTTTATTTTGGTAATTGGCATGTGACTAGTTGAAAATTGTTATTATGCTTGATTGATATTTAATTGCTGCAAATAAATTATTGAGGTGAAAGTTAATGAAGTTTGCCTTTTTAACAAGATGTGTTGTGCTACTGCCAAACTGCTTTGTTTTTACCTTGGAGGTGCAGTTTCTACTAAATTACTTTGGTATTGCATTCCTTTTAAAAATGGGTTTGTCTGATCAATAAGGTTGGGATTTTTCAATTGAATTAATACGCTCTTCTTCCTAAATCCTATGAATGAATATTTTATTTCTTTTTCAAAATATACTTTTTCAATTTCTTATCTAGTTCTGAAATATCAGATACGAGGTGACGCCTTTCTTGTTTCGTTTGCACCAGGTTGCACGCGTCATGTAAGGCAAAAAGAGGTGTACAGTGGAGGAAGAGTATCAAGAGCCGTCACTCCCCAAAATGTTTGGGGGGGGGGGATAGGATTTTACCGACTCGCTGGTCATTTTTATCGACTAATTTTGGTAGTATTGTTGTTAAAATTATTTTTTGTTTTTTAACCGACAGAAGGTAAGTCTTCATTCATTTATGAGTTAATGACGTAAACATCAGATGTTTCCATCAGCCCATTTAGCAAATAAAAAATAATTTAGAAGACTGGAGGATGGGCGTCTCCCCACCTCATACAACATCCCTGAGTGTATCACATGTTTTGGAACAAGTGGTCCCATGTGTCTAGTTTATATCAGTTTTGTTTAGCCATCCGTATGCACGTCTTGGAGGAGTGATTTTTTTACTTCCTCTTGGTCTGGTTTATTGGTGCCAGAAGAAAAGGACGACAAATCGGCTGACTGAAAATTGACTGAAAATCCATAGATTCCAGGGAGGAGGGGCTGAATATCCCCTGCTGTATACAAGCTTGGGAATTTGTGTATTATTCAGTACACACTCGAGAATTTGGATCTGTAGATCAGACAATAACCGGTTTATACCTGTCAGTATTCTAAGAAAATGAGCTTAGGCTCAGTTGAAATCTTACGTTGTAGTTATATCTTTATAAAATACTTAATATATATAGATGGTATTTGGTTGGGTTAGGTTATGTTAGGAATTTAATATAATTCTATTCTGTGCAACCCCCTCACCATAATTCTTTGCTGTAGTTTCCATAATTTTGTTAATGGAATATTATATTTTCATCGTATTTTGGTATATTTCATTATGGTTAACCTAACTTCACTTCTCAAGTCTGTACTGAATAATACACAAGTTCCCAAGCTTATGTTTTTAATTTAAATTATTTTCTTATGCCCTATAAGTCAATAAGAACATGGATGAACACTATTGCCTGAAATTTCGGTTCAAGATTACCCCAAAAAATAACCAATTCTTTACGTTTTTGTATGTGCCATCCCTAATATAGTAAACTAGATAAGATTTATCATGTTTAAGAAAGAGAGATTATCCTTCACAGTAGGAATCTTTAGTCTTTTTGCGTATTGAATGGCGTTTTAAAAGGGGGAAAGGGCTTTTGATTTTTAGCGCTTATTCCCACGGTAAGACTAAACCTGTATATATTTTGTGTTAAATCAGATAGAAATCTTACCTCACGGGTATACATACCCGTAATTGTTGATGAACAGCAAGTTCAAATACATGTTATTTTTGCCTTCAGGTATTAAGTAATGCTCAGGTATTTAAATTTAAATATGTAAATTCAGGGGCTTTGGCTGCTTAGGAGCGGTCTATGTAAAGGTATTTTATTTGAATGGTAACTTGACTAGAATTTCATAAGACCACCAGAATTTGAAAAATGAATTTCGGATGTTTGGTTATAAATTAATGACAGGATAATTAAATATTACAGGTGGTTTAGGGCCTTCACAGAGGAGCGAGTACGGAGTTCTAAAAAAATTGTTTTTTAAAACTTTGAAACGTGTTACAGCTGCTGTAATTCAAAAGGTGTTGGTAAGGTATAGTAAACTTTAGCACCTAGACAAAGGTAGATCTAAGGCAAAATATTGGGGGGGGGTATGTGACAAGAGTGCAAATAATTGACCAAATTGACAAGTTTATTTAGAAAGTGAAAAAAAAAACGGAATGATTGTGCCAGAAAAATCTTGAGGGGCCTGCCCCCTGGATCCGCCCCTGCAGCTAGATGTACCTGTCAATGAAATGTGACTTGCATCAAACCCGTTCGTAGAGGGAAGGGGGCAATGCTCCTTTAGTTCAAATTCAATGATAATAGCCAAAAAAATAGCTCTGTAAACCGCGTTTCAGCTAAATATCATTGTGAATAAGCAGGAATTATGAAGGGGAAGAAAGTAATTGGAAAAAATCAAGTTTTTCAGGTGTTATTGGCGAATTGTTGTTTATACAAGGTATGGTACAGTGTTGCCAACGCTTAGAGATAAATTGTACCAGTTTTCTGACCAAATTACTCCATAAAAGGTATTTTGTGGTACAATTGTAACACTCGATTTTTGTTTCAATTTAATAGAAAAAAATACTAGAATAAGCTGAAACTAATTTTCAGTGTTGTTTATCGTTTGATGATTAGTTTGAATTCCACTGTGATTTCTTTGTTTCATTGTTTCCTTTACGTTCAACGAAAATCTCTGTTTTTTTTTGCTTAATTTTCTAAAGGTGACTGGAGGATTACCGAAAATGCCATTAAATGATATCTGATCTTGCTAAAACAGCCTAAAAAATACCATAAAATACACAAATGCACTGCATTATACCAGGACCTCTGAATTGTACCAAAATCAGTACAATTGTATCGCATTGGCCTCGCTGGTATGTTGTTTGTCTAACCTTCTTGATAATACAATCACAATTTGAGTAATCAAGAGTAGTCAAAATTTTCAGCCATCATTTCAACCAATGAGATGTAGCATTTTTGGAAATTTTTATTTTGTCAGTTCTAATTATCTTGAGAACACAGTAAAACGGAGATAAATAAATCGAGTATATCTTGTTGAATATACTAGTTTATAAGTTTTACTTTCACAAAAAGAGACACATAACATATTTTGAATCACTACAGCCAGTTAGTTGGCACAAAATTGCCACCGTCGAAAGGTTTATGCATGTGAAAGACTGGACTCAGATTTTGTATATTTTTACTGACAAATTTGTATGCTCCTGCCTTTTGACTACTAAGTTCCAAATCTTCTTGGCCCAGTTTGACTAGAACAGTGTTGCCGTGCCTAACCTGAAAGGTGTTTACATACTCCTATCGTAATGTATTAGTACCTGGGGACAGCTTTGCTTGGTGTAAAGAGAGACGTTTTTTTAGTCCGTGTCATAAACAACTTTATTTTCATTATGTTTTATTCTGCACATTTAAACCCACAAATTATTCTGCACGTTCATTCATTTCCAGTAAAATTTATAATAACTATTCCCTAGTATTTGTGACGCCATTCATATGTAAAAAAATAAGGCCCTAAACGAATTTCCCCCACGTTGTGACCGATCTAGATCTTTTAAAATCGGGAAATGATAACATATCAGTTTTTGAAACAATCATAATGCTGATTTCAAGATAAAAACTTCGAAATAAATATAAAAGCATAAATAAAACGGTTGCTTGTTGAATAAAATAATTGTAAATGAGGTTTAAAGTAAGATTCTTTAAGTTTTCACTGCCTAGTTCACGCCTTACTTTTTTTGAAAATTTAAGATTTATTTTAATGGAATCTTGGACTTCTTACATGCATAACAAGAATAGAGCTGTGAGCTTGAATACCTTTTTCAGAACCCTAGTCTGGGTTGTTGATCCATTTATAAAGATTTAATGTACTCACCATTTAAATTTTCAAGCTAATGGAAAGTCATTGAAAGTACGTACTTGACAACACACTCCCCTGTCCTTTTCAGGCTGTACAGCCTCATTCATTTAACGCAGCAACTTTCCAAAAAGTCCCTCAGCGATATATTTTTCTGTTGTGATTAAATTTTTTGTGGTCAAGAATTAGAACAAAAAAAATATCAAATTCTGTGTTTGTATTTATATATGATATGTAAAAATGTGTTTTGTAATTGGATATATTTGAATAACTTTTTCGTTATCATTGTATGTATCCCCTACATAACAGAGAAGTAACGGGACTGCTTGTATAAAAATCCTGACCAGAAATATTTGTATTCTTGTTTGTATTATTTTTGATTTTATTCTTTTCGTTAGTGTTAATTTTCTCAAAGGAGGCTTTAAAGCCATTCAGGTTTGTCTCTCCAGGAATAAGGAACAATGTTATTTGCTTACGAAAACACGTTAGCCAATGAAATTGAAGTCCAAATTTTACAATTGGATTATATATTACATTTTACTGTTTATTAAATATTGGCAACTTTTTCAAGTTTGCGGCGTCAGCCGCGACCTAGTAAAGAGCGATATCTTTAAAAAAGGGGTAGAATAGCGCTATGCCCCACCTACCTTTGGCTGTTTGGTTATCGTTGTATTTCCCTTGTAATTTGTATTTATTATTTATCAAGTGAGTCTTTTTTTATGTTTGCACAATTTTCACTTGTGCGTTAATTCTAGAAGTGATACGTTACACGACTTAATTTTATACAAAGAAAAAATGAGTAGTGTTATGAAAAACCAGTATATTGATATAGAAAGTTAAAATTTCAATTATTGCGAAATTTAGGATTGTTAGGGGGGGGGTTGTATTTCTCTATAAGGAATCTCATATACCATCTTCTGAACTAAAATAGCTGTCCTGCAATGCTTTTATATAATAGTCAGTTCAGACGGATTTTTTTTTAGAATTTAAACTAGTGATTGGCTGAAGGTTCTATTTTTTATGAATTCTCTGAGCAATTTATTTCCAAAAATTAAATATAACCCATATTTCTCAGCCTTAACCTTGCACAATGATAATAGAACATATTTCCTATTATACCACTGACATTTCCCTTTTAAAAGTTATGAATGAAAAATGACTAGCCATAAACCAAACAGGGGAGGGGGCACCCCAATATTTGCCCTAAGAATTCCTTCGCTGAGAAAATGGAACGTATGATGCAAGAATGCCGGTTTTTTCGCCCTCCTCATGACGTGGAGGTCTAAACTCGACCGCTAGGCGCATATGGATACTGCAAAAAAATATCAGTAAGAAGCAAAAACCGGGGCACCAGTTCACGGAAATATGGAGCAGGGGTGACGATTTTTGTCAAAGAAAATACCAAAAATGGTATTTTTCAAAATTGAAATAGCAATCGCCCCTATTCCCATTGTCATCCCTGGACAAAAAACAAATAAAGATTGTATAACCACGGCCACTCAACCTTTACGTTTACTTTCACCAAGAGGGTGTATAGGGGGCATCAACTTACCATAAACCCTGTAATGGGTATCTATACTCCTCTTTTAAACTGGCTCATCAACTGCGCGAATGGATGGATCCTTGTTTATTACTATGATGACTTTATTTGGCTCCCTCTTCTGAGTGTTACCCAATCTTCAATCTCATGCTGTCATGCCAAATACTGAGAAAAATAAGTTGTATTTTGTGTGTATATTTTTATTTGGCAACTGTGATCTAAATTTTAACTGTGTTTTAGAGCAGTGTCGTCGAGATTTTATGGAATCAATGAATCTTTACAAAGGCAGAGGGATAAGGGCTGCAAAAACTTACGCTGATGATTTCTTGTAAGTGCTCCTTGTTTGTCATCTTTCTTTTCTTTTCTAATATATTGACCTTGAGAATATGCAGGAACGAGCTACCTGTGTTATTAGGTTCGGAATTCACGAATATGATGATAGCCTTAAAATCCTAGGCCTAGATGGACTTGTCTCATTTAATTCTTGTTATCCGACATAATAAATTCGTATCGTAAATATGTTAAATATAACTTTCCCGCAGCCATTTACTATGAAACTGAGTATTATTTTCTTTTATTTGTGTGGATTGACTTACAATGAATATTTGAAAACTGAAAAAATTACGAAATTGAACAAAAATCTAAAAAAAAATCCAAGATTTACTGGTTTTGTGCAGAGTTCAAACCCCTTTTTTAATTATCTTTATATTATACATAAATTGATACAGATATATTTTCAAACAAATAACAGAAATCATTCCTTAAATGAAATCACTAATCCCTACGAAGGCGTCGTGGCCTGTAAAGGGCACTGAACCTGTATAGATGACACGTTCTGAAGTTATTAACGTATATATTTTTATATTATAGTATAGTATATAGATTATTATAGTATATTATAAGTATAGATTATTAATGTTCTGAAGTGATGACAGTATTATGGCTACAAACACTTAAGTAGAATTTTTTTTTTCGAGGAGGGCAATATCGAAAAAAAACTTTGATGATTTGAATAAGAAGTAGGCCTACCCAGAGATTCGGGAAATTTTGGATTTTGGGAGGGGTGTTTGAGCCCTGAGGACTCTCCTCCTGCTTACGTTTGACCCATCTTTTGTATGCAAGAAACGTTATTATTGTCTTTAAAGTACGACTTAGACAACTTGAAAATTATAATATGTTAATTGAAATAATATACGTCGTTTTCGTTGTAGTAATTTCAAGTTCTGTGAAACTTAAGACTTGTAGTCCATAATTCTAAGCTAAACATGCTGGATTGATTGTCCAGTTTTATTTCTACAACACTTATTGGTTTCCAGTATGCTATTTTCTAGATTTCTTGGTCCCAAAAAATCGTAAAAGTTTTCTTTTTTTCTAGTTTTTATCAATAATCTTTTGGAAATCTGGATTTCTAATATAATTGTTATTGTCGTGTTTTGAAAGTATTAAAAATCTTATTTAATCTAACGACTCGACTCCCCCCTCAATCCATCTAGACCCTCATTCTTTACTCCGGCCCATGAGCTTCCAATTTCCTTTAAATCGTCCCATATGATATCTTCCCAACCTATTTGGGGATGACCTGCTTTTTGTTTTGGAAGGTCAAAAAGCATAATCTTTGGCAATCTGCCATTTGCAATACGTGAAACGCGGCCTAACTGAGAGCTGGCGTCTACCCTTGGCCCCCCCCCGTGGCTGGTTGGTATCAAATTACTTTTCACTTATAAACAAAGGACTAGAACTCGCAATTTCTGATCGAATGAGTACCCTCCCAAGTTTCTGCGACCATGAGGTGGAGCTGGGATGAGGAAGGGGAGTCCCCTTCCTATACGGAATAACAAAAAGCCTGGATACGGCCTTGGGGATTATAGATCAATATCTACCTCCACCCTCCCTTTGTCTCTCCCTTAGAATTAATTGTGTACTTAGCTGAAGGCTCAATGAGAGTTGGGATGTTTTTGTATTAAAATTCCCCTTTGAGACATATCCCTTCCTCCCTAGCTACAAAACAACCCCATTGTAGAGGTTTAAAGCACTTATATGCAAATGTTTAAAATTGTAAAGCAATAGAGAATTTACTTAAGACAAAGAAATTTGTTTGGAGCTTAAGTATTTTGGCTAGAAACATGTGCACGTGTATTAATTATTACAGTTGATCTTGTTGATGTCCATGCAGTACAATATCAATTAGTTGATGCTACGTAGATTAGACAGTATCGATACATCACATGTTACCAGCACGGAATTGTGTTCTCTTCTATAATGTGCAAAACTAAAATTATCAATAATTCTTCTAAAAATGGAAATAAATTACTAATTCCTGAGGCTAAATTTCGCTCAAATATAAGAGGAACATATTTTTTCATAAATAATAATAGTCCTTTGAAAGGATTTATGCATATATTTTAATTATTTAATTTAATTCTTGGGGGGGGGGGGTGAAGTGAAAAGAGGGTGTTATCTTAGGATTTTTATCCGGGAATAAGCAAATAGTAAATATTATGAATCGATAGCCAAAAACGCACACTTGTTAGTTAGTAATTTGTTATTAAATTAATTAATAATCACAATAATTGATGATCATTAATTTTGGCAGTTATAAAGGTGTGATATGGTATTTTGATGGGTAAAGGTAAGTATACGCCCAATATTCCCAAGCAAAGCAAGTTGCATCAATTGATTTAATCCATTTTCTGGTATTTTTTTCCTTATTAGATGTTTACTTTTTCACTTTCTAAAATAAGTTCACTGTTTTCTAAAATATGTCTTGTGCTTTTTTCGGTAACAAATATTTGGAAATCAGCTTACTCTTCTACCTCTTCAAATAAGGAGGTATTTGCAGTGCTTTTAGGTATTCCTCAAATAGGAGCAGTTTCAATCTCCTGAAGCAAAGCAAGTTGCATCAATTGATTTAATCCATTTTCTGGTATTTTTTTCCTTATTAGATGTTTACTTTTTCACTTTTCTAAAATAAGTTCACTTTTTTGTAAAATAAGTCTTGTGCTTTTTTCGGTAACAAATATTTGGAAATCAGCTTAACCTTCTACCTCCTCAAATAAGGAGGTATTTGCAGTGCTTTTAGGTATTCCTCAAATAGGAGCAATTTAAATCTCCTGAAGCAAAGTAAGTTGTATTGCTTGATTTAGACCATTTTCTTCCATCTCTTGTCCTTTTTTCTCGCAGTAGAAATAGTGAGAAATAGGACTCAAAATTGTGTTTGCTGTATTTCGAGTGCATAATATGCCACCTTTTAAATTACCGAAAACAATGTGTTTGTTACTTAGCAAATTTTTGGCGGGTTGTCCATTATTCTACTATTTAAGCTTTTCAAAATTTAGGTCAAGTCTTGTTTGTTACTACCTCTAATTTCCTTGTAGCATTCTTAATAGAGCATTAAAAAACAGGTTTTAATTCTTTTTTTTTTCTAGAAAACGTGCTTGACTTACATGTGAAATCTTATCACAGAAAAATACTATTCTATCCGGTTGTTAATGCATGTATCTTGTAAATTTTTGTTAATTTCCAAAGCAAATTTTATTGATTTATTTCATCGATTTTCTCCTTTTTTAAGATTTTTAGAAGTTTCTTTTTTCTAAAATGTGTTTTGTCATTTCTTCCTGCTAATACAAGTAGCTGAAAATCGAAGTTTTTATCTCAAAATTGTGTTGTCAAAATTGTATTTCGAGTTAAAAAAAATCTTACTTCTGAAAATCTCAAAAACCCGAAGCACGTTTTATTATTCGCTGTTTTACTTTAAAATCCATTTCGGATGATAATGAAGAAATAAGAAAACCGGAATAACGAGAAACATTCTGGCTTTTCAATAAGGTTTTGTCCTGGCCTGTAATTTCCATGTTGTGGCATGATTAATAGTGCATTTAAAGCATTGGCTTCTAGAAAATGTGTTTGGACTTGCTTTAAAGTCGAAACTTTTAAGACTCCCTGAAGTCATTTTGGGTGTCACCACAGAAGACCACAGAGAGACTTCTCCGACCACCCTTGGTCGTAAGACACCATCACCCATTGTAAAGAAAAAGCTGTACAAATAAGATCACTTAAATCATACAAAGAAAGAAATTTAATGAAAATATGGACCAGCCAATATGAAATTGTGTTGAATATTACGAAGTGTTACGAAATGCACCATCTCCGACAACTATGTGTCCAAAAACAGCTTTTACCGTTTGAGTAGCTAAAAAACACCCAACTAAGCTACTGCTTGTGATTTGTATGTGTTCCCTTTTCTCCTCCTTTTTATGCTTTTCATGATTTTTTTAATTTATTGTTTTTATTTATTTTATCCTTGTGTATCTACATTTTTTTTATTTTTTTTTATTGATTTGCTTTTTCGGCAATTTTGATAAAATGACGATACGTTCTTTTGCCTGTTTCATGTGTATGATTGTTTTAGACCTATTTTTGATGTTATTCTGTTTTTGTTTGACTCCGAAACACGTATTCAGCCATGTCGGGTTGGTGATAGCTATTTTTGGGAATAAATCTTATCTTACCGCTCAAAGCTTACTCTTAAACAGAGATCCCGAAAAGTCTCAAAGTTGCTTACTGGTAAGATTTGACATATATTTTTAACAAAAAAAAGAAAACGAAAATCATCAAACGAATATCCTACGTTGTCAACAAAGTCAACAAAGTGATCCTACGTTGGCAACAAAGGTGCCATTTCACAAAAATGTCGGGGGAAGAGGGCGAGATAGTTTATTCAGAATATAGCGGATGGACAATTTAACTGCTTCTTCGATTTTTTCAATGAAAGTACCATAAAAGATATTTTTGGAAATCTAGCGAAAAATTGCCATCCCTCATCCCACTTCGAACCCAAACATTCATTCATTCAGTCCATACAAAATGAGCGTTGAGGCAACCATAAATACAGTATTGCGAAGTTACCTTCTATAAGGGACATTATTATGGGAAGATGGTGGGTGCCTCCCCATAATAACTGAATTAACACAAGCAACATTTGCTCTGGCTAGGAGTTCCAATGCTTAATATTTGCTAATATCAGTGATTAATATTTGGTGAATCGTGTTTGGTAAAAATTTCATTACACTGTATAATTTTGGCCGCCAAGATCTTTTTTTTCATCCCCTAAATTAAAAAAAAAATACCTTTTCCGGTATTCCTATTGAAAAAGGCTTTTTGGGTTTTCGTTTAAAGAAAAGACAAAATTTCCCCCCCCCCTTAGTTTCTGAAAAATACATCCCCCCACCTCTAAATTCTCGTGAGTCGACATCGCTGCATGTGTTTAGACACGTATTGATTTTACTTATGTGTTGCTGCAGGGACTGTATAAAGGTTGTGTAAAAATTTGTTGATTTTATTGCACTCTGATTTTGAATCCAGATGGAAAACTTTAAATTTGATTTTGTCATGGGATGCAAGTTTAATACTCCTGGGACTTTCGATTTCTTTTGCAATTTGTACTTCAATTATAACCATATTTATACTGGCTTAGTACATGTTTTTAAAGGAGTGTAGGTTTTGTACTTCATACATTTAGTGTCTGGGGGGGGGATACTGAAGAATTCCATTTCTGGGTCAATTTTACTTTTCTCCCCGTGCCACGGATATATATTGCATATTTTTGCATCGTATGTGTACCTAGTTCTGACTCGGGAGTTCAAAACACGGAAAAATTGTAAATTTTCTCATCTACTCCTTCCTCCCTTGCAGATATGAATTGTATGTTACATGATGACCACACATTGGCTCCCTCTTCTGAGCGTTACCCAATCTTCAGTTTTTATGCTGCCTCGCCAGTTTCTGAAAAAAAAGTTCTTTTCTGTGTTAGCAATTTGTTTTGGCAACCGTGACTTATAATATTTAACTGCATTCCAGATAAGTGGGTTTGGAGCCACCAGGTGACGTTTTAATGCATTTCAATCTTGGATCTTTATCTCGTTGTGGGTTGAATTGTACCGGTGGACGACAAAAGTGTTTGAGTCAGTAAGAAGAGGCAGTTAACTCCTGTTGGTGAGTTGTCCAAAAATATACCAGGCTACTTGTGTTTATGTTATATATATATATATGCGAAAGTTTACTTTGAAGGGGTAAAACATTCGGGAACAGATTGACGAAAAACCATGCGAGTGTTAAAAAATCGTAATGTTTCTTGTTAGGGAGGGGGGGACCTTATACACTTCCCGTGCTGTTATGTTAAAATGAAATAGGCTGACGCGACACTTGTCACCTGTTTTCTGCCAAAGCGTAGTATCTTTATTTTCAAAATTTCAAGATATTTGCAAAATAGGTTGTTGTTGTTTTTTTTACTTTTGGTACGATAAAAATTGATATGAATACAGGCTATCGTCGACAGGTTTTCAGAGTTCCACTTTTTTCCAGTCTTCACCACTCCGTTTTCTGCTTGACGTAGTTACTAGGTTGTGTAATACAGTGTGTATGTTCTAAACTTGTCTTTAGAAAACCATTGAATTCTGTATTACCCCCTATAAACACTAGGTCCTATCACAGAAAGTATAGCAGATAGAAATATTTTGAGCCCCCCATTGCTCTCGCCTTGTCGAGAGCAGCGCGAACCCGTCCTTAAAGTACCAATGACAGTAAACATGCTGTCTGATTGTTTGAAATGGTCAGTTTATATCCTAGAAAATTATAACAAATCAGGAATTCAATTTTTAATGAAAGATCTTATAAAAAAAAGAAACATGGGCGAAAAATCAGCCAAAAAATTGCTCTTATAAGTTCCCAATACTTGTTAAATCACAGGCTTAAAGTACTAAGGGCAGTGAAAATGAATTCTGATTGATTATATCGATTAAGTGAAAACTCGCACAACGATATATATCTGTAAAAAAAAAAAAATCTAAAAAAATTAGTAGAATTCGGGAATTCAATTCTTGCTGGTAAAGACCTTCTTATGTGTTTATGCAGTTGTTGGTAAGAGTGGTTGCCACATATAAGAAAAAAATCGGTAAGAAATCAGCAAAAAAAAACAAGCTAAATACATATGCCCCAAAAAAGCCTAAGGTGTTTTTCTGTTGAAAAGATGTAGCTTTACGTTCAAGGTGCTGCTGTCTTTGGAGTCATCAAATTGTTAACGTTTGAGTTTTAGGGACAAAAATTGTTGTATAATTTAACTTATTAATTTTTCTTTTTTCATGGTTCAATGTAGCAACACTGGCGAAAATTTGATACCGCCTTTAAATATGAATAAACCTGAGATGGGTCCAAAGGTCAGACATTGGACCTAATGTCCTTGGTGCATTAAGAATCAAAGAACTGGCTTAAAAATTTAACTTGTCATATATTTTGACCTCTCTTGGGACACTGTCCTCTGATACTTTCAATTTCGTTTAATTTGCTTCATTTAAGTTAGCCTGGTGCTTCTTTACATCTTTTCATTTGAAATTAGTCGCTTTTAAGGGTTCTAAGACAACCTTCTCCGCGTCGGTACAACTTTATTATAACTAGTCTATGTAGGCATTTACCTACCCCAGCTAGGGACATCAATTTATGAGAGTGTATGGGAGGGGGCATAATGTATTTTTCACGATCGAGTTATGGGCGTAATTTCGTAAAGAACCGGGGGGGGGGGGCAAAGTTAGAGCCAATTTTCCCAAGTCGAGTGAAAATGACCAAGTAAAAATGAGCCATAAACACGCAAGGGTATAGTAAAGAAAACTGATCTGCTTCTGTGGATGCTTGAACTATGTAGCACTTAGTTTTGACAAGGTTTTTGAAGACGCTAAATTTCAACTAGGGGGCAAAACTGGCGTCTCGGGGGTAGTTGCCTTTCTGTCCCATAGCAAATTACTCCGCTTAATGTAGGAAGGGGGGCAATTTATTGGTTTTCGATGGAAATATAAAAATAAGATTTTGAGTGGATATACCAAAAAGAGAGTTCAAAACCTAGGGGTCGAGGGGGGGAGGAATTATTCATGAACATTAATGACTATACATTTGCGGATTTTCCAAGGCAGTTCAGCTACTCAAGGGAAGCACCTAATTACGGGTCGAACCGTTTACTCCCGGGGAAATATATATTTAACAAAAAAAAACAACGAAAATCATCAAACGAATATAATGCACTGATCCCCACGAAAACTCCATAACTTGTGAAGGAGGATGATCTTGCGTTGGCAACAAAGGTGCCAATTCACTAAGACGTCGGAAGGAGTGGTGGGGGGGTTAAAATTATTTGTTTAAAATCTAGGAGGTGGGAGATTTTGTTGTTTCTTCGATTTTTTCTATGAAAGTACCATAAAGGCATTTTTGAAAATCTAGCGGGAAATGACCTTCCCCCCACTTTGAACCCAAATGTTCATTAATTCAGTCCAAATAAAATGATTGATTATTATAGCGTTTATACAACAATAAATGCGGTATTACAAAGCTACCTTCCATAAAGGACCTTTTTATTGGTGGAAGGGTGCCTGAATCCTCAAAGCTTATATTTTTTGGCCTACATTTTCTAGCTCTTCTAAGTATTAATAGCGCAATTTAGAAGTAAATAAATCAACAAAGGAATCATTTGCTATAGCTCCAATGTTTAATAATTGCTAATATCAGTAATTAAAATTTGGTATTTGGTAAAAATGTGATTACACTGTACAATTCTGTCCGCCTAGATTTTAAAAAAATACCTTTTTTGGTATTCTCATTGAAAAATCCTTTTTGGGTGTTCCAGCTAAAAAAAAGGACAAAATCTCCCCCCCCCCCCCCTAGTTTTTGAAAATATACCCCCACCCCTAATTTTCGTAGGTCAACTTCGCCGTATATTGACTTCATTTATGTATTTCTTCCCCTGTTGCAGATATGTATTGCACATTTTTGTATCATATGTGTAGTTAGGTCCAACTCAGAGTTCAAAACAAGGAAAAATTGTAATTTTAGGCCAGAATTATTTTCATTCCCCTTCGTTGTAGAGATGAATTGCATTTTATTATGATGACCTACCATTGGCTCCCTCTTCTGAGTGTTACCCAATCTTCAGTTTTCATACTGCCTCGCCAATTTCTGAAAAAAATGTATCTTTTCTGTGTTTAGCAATTTATTTTGGCAACCGTGACTTAAAATATTTAACTCTATTCCAGATAGAGGGGTTTAGAACCACCAGGCTGCGTTTTAATGTGTTTCAATTCTGTATCTTTATCTCGTTGTTGGTTGAATTGTACCGCTGAACGACAAAAGTTTGAGTCAGTAAGAGGCACTAAACTCTGTTGGTGAGTTGTCAAAAAATATACCCAGGCTGCTTATATATATATATATATATATATACCCGATTTTATCTAGTTTTCAGTTTTGAAGGTCGGTTCCGCAAAGTGGTTACTCTGTTACTAGCTAGCCGGTCTTAGAAATAGTTATTTTGTCTCTGGAGAGGAAATTGTCTCACTGGCCAAAGTTAATTATAACTTTTGGCTTTCCACATGACTAAGTAACATCTTAAGACAT
>JAQQPU010000057.1:58764-109785 GCA_029168905.1 Artemia sp. Kazakhstan ARC1039 | reverse complement strand
CTTTCAAATTTGATTTTCGAAGATAAATTTTCTTGTAAGCGTTATTATCCAAAATTGAGGACGGAAACAACGTAATATGGCAATCCGTGAGTCATTTCTAGGCATGTCGAGGGGTAAATAAAACCGCATGGATTGCTTCAAAGAAAATGTATTCCGGCATTAGTTTTTATATGTCCTACTGCATGTATTAAAAAAAATGCTAAAAATGTATTAATTTATACTTATACATGTAGGCCTATATGTTTTTACTGCGTCTTGTGTCGACGTTTCTTTGCGGTCCTTATCATTGAAATTTTTATATTTAGGTAAGGTTAAGACCCTGGTAGGGTTTTCTTCAAAATTATTGGAAACTTTCTTTTTAATTTAGTTCTTTATATACTCATAGTATCTGGCTTCTTCACCCCCCCCCCTTATATTTTTAAAACACATTCTAAATCTTAGAAGAAGTGTCCTGGCCGAACCCTAAGAAGAGAAATAAAGGATTGAGAGAAATAAAGATGTTTTCCTCGATAATAAAATCAGCGTCCATTTAAAGAGGAACCATAATTATTTTTATCAAGTTCAGATGAAGCTGGAGTGTTGCGACCTTGACCTACGGTATTTCGTTGTTTACTTCGGAAAAGGATATGTCCATGTGGAAAAAATCAACCGCGACAAAAATGTATGGCAACACAAAATGTTTCCGAAGCTCCATAAATTTTTTATGGAAGCTTTGTTACCTAATTAAATAAAAAAAAAGTTTTTTTAACTGAAAGTAAGGAGCGATATTAAAACTTAAAAACAACAGAAATTATTCCGTATGTGAAAGGGGCTGTCCCCTCCTCAACACCTCGCTCTTTACGCTAAAGTGTTTTATTGTTTTAAAAAATAAAGTTGTGAGACAGAGTCAAACTTTAGCGTAAAGAGCGTGACGTTGCGGAGGGGACAGCCCCTTTCATATACGGAATAATCTCTGTTCGTTTTAAGTTTTGATGTCGCTCCTTACTTTCGGTTAAAATTTTTTTTTTTATTTAATTTCTGAACATTTTTGAATTAATGCAGCTTTGATTTTGGTTTACCGTACATGAATAATTAAAACGAAATTTGCATATTAATTTTACTCTTTTTGGCTAAATGGATTTCTCGAAATTTTGTTTTGACTTAACATATGAATTAACTTACGTAACGAACTTCTATATTCGTATAATTTTAATACGTATATTAGGGAGTTCTCCCCCTAGTCAATACCTCGCTCTTTACGCTAAAGTTCAATTTTTGTTCCAATTCTTTAAGAATGACCCCTTAATCACAAAGGCCTTTAATAAGCATAAATGGCTCTGATGAAAGTACAAAAGAAAAACTTTAGCGTAAAGAGCGAGGTAATGACTAGGGGACAAACCCAATCATATACGTAATAACTTCTGTTCGTTTTAAGTTTTGATGTTGCCCCTTACTTTCAGTACTTTTTTTATTTAATTTCTGATTGTTTTTTTAAATAATGCTCGGAAATCCGGCGCCCTCTTCATAACAATTTCTCTTCCTCCATTAAATTTTCCTCCACGGAAAGATCCTCCCAAGTAACCCCCGACCCCCCCCCCTCAACTACCAGAAAAAAAATCCCCCTTAAAAACTTCTGCATACTTCCCAATAACCGATACTATAAGCAAACATTGGGCATAGTTCATAACTTGCAGCCGTTCCCCCGGGGACTGCGGGGGATTAAGTCGTCCTCAGAGACATAGTTATTGTATTTTTCGACCATGCTGAACAAAATGGCTATCTCAAAATTTTGATCAGGTGACTTTGGGAAATAAATGAGCGTGGGAGGGGGTCTAGTTACCTTCCATTTTTTTGGTCGCTTAAAAAAGGCATTGGAACTTTTAATTTCCGTTCCAATGAGCACTCCTGGGATATTCTAGGACCACTGGGTCAATAGGATCAACCCTGGGGAGCAAAAAAAAGCTTTTTTCTTCAGGCAAAAAATACCAAATTCCACATTTTTGCATAGGAGCTTGAAACTTCTATAATAGGGTTCTCTGATACGCTAAATCTGATGGTGTGATTTTCATTAAAGTTCTATTACTTTTAGGGGGTGTTTCCCCCTTTTTTCAAAAAAGGCAAATTTTTTCAGGTGTGTAACTTTTGATGGGTAAGACTGAACTTGATGAAACTTATATATTTGAAATCAGCAAAAAACTCTGATTCTTTTGATGTATCTATTGGCATGAAAATTCGTTTTTTAGAGTTTTGGTTACTATTGAGCCGGGTCGCTCCTTATTTACAATTCGTGAACGAACTGTTTGAAACTGTGGACAGTAGAGTGACACGTAATATGGCAATCCACGAACCATTCCTGGGCGAGTCGAAGGATAAATAAAACCCTCACATATTCATGTTAGGCTAACTAGGTTAGTTTCTAGCTGAATTTATACTTATGTATGCAATTACTCTATATTGTACCCAAATATACGTTTCTTAGCGGTCCTTGTCATCAAAACTCAGGTTAGGCTAAGACCCTGGTAGGGTTCCCTTTAAAATTACCATTCATTTCATATGTTTATGTATTTATAGTGTTTCAACTAGTCCCCCAGTCTATTTTTCAAAGTTAATTTAAAATCTTACAACGATTGTCACGGTTTCGAATTTGACTCTCAACGAAAATCTTTAAAATGTTAGTGTATTTATTGAGTCCAAATAATTCCTCGCTTCCCTACCCAAAGAAGATACTTTTGAATTCGACTTTCAATGATTTTTTTTTTAGTTGTTCGTGCATTTACACTTTTCTGACTAATACCCCCCCCCCCCCGGGTGATTCCCTCTCTAGACGGTTACCCCCCGAAAAATTATACCAGCGTATAAAGCTAACCTCATTTGATAAAATTACCGGTTCAACCAAAATTCCTTCTCTTACACTTTCTTTTCTTTCATCAAGGTGCGATGCATTCGTAAAAACAAACGTGCTTTCACTAATTCATTTGAAAATGTCAACTTTTCTTACTAGTCAAACCCCGAATTCTTAGCTGATTTTGATAACTAAGTCCCCTGGAGAGGTCGCTAATTGAAGCTTTCTTTCTGACCAGTTCACCGACAAGAGAGAAAGATTGAAAATCAAGAAATAAATTTTAAGTCAAGTATACCCTTACACAACTTGGCGCTGACAAATTTCATTAGCCTTTATGAAAATTAAAGTATAGAATTAATTTTGAAGGGGTTTTAAGTTTTAGAACGGCAATGCATAGAAACATCTATTCTAAAGATGTATTTTGGTTTAATATCTGCTGAAACGACTTATTTTTTTTTTTAAATAGACATCCAATGAGCCGTTACGCACTCAATAAAAAAAAAAAAAAAAAAAAAAAAATCCCATAATAAACTAATCTGAGAGGACGTGCACACAAAAGAACATGACTCATGATTACAATTGATTGCTTGCAGGAGGACCAGGCATTTCCCTCCCCCCTCATCTTGCATCTGAAATTCAAACTTTTGTGGGAGTTCGTTTAACCGTAAACATCCCAAGCTCACGACAAGTTAAATACAGCAGTTATTGTTTGCAGTCAACTGCAATTAACTGCAGTCAAAACTTCAAATACCCTGAAAAAAATCTTTAAATTACTCGATTATTTGAAAGAACAGGCAAATTTTACATGAAACTTGAAATGCACAAATATCAAGAATGAGATTATAGCCAAACTTAATTCTGGTTAATTTGGCAGCTGTTTTTGGATTTTTCTAGCTCAGTTTGCTAACATTATGTTCACAGATAAAGGACCAGTCCAACTGGTTAGAAGAAAGGGGGGAGATACATTTTCCGTTAAGGGTGCAACGGGGGTAGCCTAAATCAGAAAAAAAACTGCATTTTTGGATAGCTAGTTTTCTTTCTTCCACACGGGAGAGCAATGCTAGTAGTTGGACCCTTTACCTTTGCCATTGCAGCTACACTGACTGTGGTATGATAGTTTTTTGTTCCCATAATAGCCATAGCCCCGCAATGATCTTTTTTCTTAGTTTCTTACTAAGTTAGTTAGTTTTTTTCTTAGACAAAACCTTTAAAAGGGATCAGGATTCTCTGAAAAAGAGAATAGATTTTTAGCCAGTCTAGAAAATAAAACTGTAAACAATAGCAAGGGTTGCTTACAATATTTCTAACTTGCGCAATTGTGACCGCTTTTTACATATTAGGACTTGGATTTTTATAAAAAAGAAAAGACAAAATGTATTCTAAGTCCAAAAATGTGACTCAATTCGTGAATTCAGCATTTCTAATATAAATTTTCTTCGAGCACCTCGAAGTTTTTTTTGCAATCCCTTTTCTTCCCTCTATATGGAATTCATTTGTTATTACAGCAATTAAAATAAAATTATCAAATGCATAGAAATATCAAAAGAAAAATGCATACAGTATTTAGTATAAGATAGCTGTGTAAAGAGATTAAGGCACAGTTGCCAAAAGACTCGAAAAACTAAGTAGTTTTAAGTTATTGCATTAAAAAACCGAAATTCAGATACAAGAACAACGAAATAAATCTTGGACTTCCTTTGAGGAATATTGCTGACAGTAATTAACTCATGAAACTATATTATTGACAAATTGCCTAGATAATAATACATCTAAAACAAACTTATGTTTGCTAAATTCCCCCTAAAGAACATGGAGTTTTGAAACCAACCTGGTTCAGCAGTAAGTAGTTTCGCGAACTTCATAATTTCTTCTGGCTCAAAATCTTCAGCTTTCAGTCTGTTAAATCTCTTAGCAACGACTTCAGGTTGTTGTACACAAACAGTTACAAGATTTGGAGTCTTCTTCAGGGCTTTTATAACGGGCCGTTCTGCCAAACCTGACAGACCTTCCAAATATTTCTTAGCTAGCATCATACTTTCAAGCTCCTTTAAAACTGTATTCTCCTTGTAGTTTGCTCTATACTCCCTTTTTTGAACTGTGTTTATCCTCTGAGCTTGATTTATTCCTTGTGAAAGGATTGAAATAGCATCTGGTTCTGGTATAGACAAAGCACAGTGTTCTTCTTTTTCTCTTTGCAATATAGCACTTTCTCTACGTTTATTTGCGGCAATTAAAGCTTCGTCAATACAACTAATTTCATCAATTAGAATATTCCACAGTGATCCTTCCGATAAAGTAGTAAAAAGGGGCCAGCCTGAATATTTACTAGGATATGGAGGTATAGAAAAGAGTAAGGATCCTGTTATCGAAGGCAAGACCACAACTACTGTTTTCACAATTCTTGGTAGACGCTTAAAGTTTTTTGAACGGCTTCCAAACAGAGTCAGCATTGCACACACAAACAACAGTGAAATAACAAGAGCATCCCGTTCCCACTCTAGATCAGATCTAGATCTAGAAAAAGAAAACATTAGAGCAAAACTTTTGTAGTTACTATAACTTTTCATGTTCCTCAAAATATATTTTGGTGTTTAACTATCTCAGCATCTGATCAAAATCTCTGATTTAACTGAACCATGACATGATACAGACCTTGAACTAAAGAATATTGTAGATCAATGCACTAAAACCACTTATATTACTGACACTAATAATAAATGCAACCTACTAATCTTTGTAACAATCTATTCAAACAATCATGCAAGACAGAAAACAACCATTCTCTTTGATTTTTAATTAAAACAAAATACGGTTTTTAATGCAATTAAAAAGCATGCCCAAAGCTTAAAAGTCTACAAGTAGAAAATATGCTATCATGCAGCCTTATAAGAGGCTGTCATTTCGATTCCTCCCCCTTTACAGTAGGGTTAAGATTTACCACGTAAGAAACGGTCATTAATCAATTAGCAATTGATTGTTTGTTGAATGAATTTAGTAATCTCCACATGTTTGATTTAGGCTACCTGTTTGGTGAAACAACTGCTAATCTTTTGATGAAAAGCCCACAGGATGAAAAATCAGAGACAAATATCAAAATATCAAAAGAACGTTTTACATTCGTAGGGTTTCACCTATTTTACGTCACTAATTAGTCCAAGTGTTTTGAAGTGGCCAACCCATGACCAGCTGGCCGCATGCGGCCCGCCGTAAACATTTTTGCGGCCCGCGAGATTCTTCACACTTTTATATTCTGCGCCCTCATGATGCGCGCACATCTTGGATTATCATATATTTGATGTTTCTCTCTTAACAATGTTTTTTATTGATGTATATAGCCCAAGTATTACATCATTATGTTATCTAGCTCAAGTATTATTGATGTTTTATATTATGCAAGTAGAGTTATTAAAACAGAGAATTACGTTTGATCACATGCACTTGCGCATTGACAATTTAAGAATTTTCTGAAAGAATTAGATTCTGAATACGGTGACGTTGTGTACTCAGTCGTGTCAGATGGTTAAATTGAGATCGACTTGTAAAAGCTAAGTGAAAACGTGGAGAAACAAATAATACAATATTGAAATAAATATTTTTCTATGATTTTATTGCATTGTTTTTTTTAGTACTATATTTTTTACAATGTGCATTTAGTATCCTTATTATTATTATCTTTGTTTATATATATATAAAAATAATAGTAAACATAATTAATAAAAATTCATTATTTTTCAATTTGTCACTCCAAAAAATATCTATAATAGGTTTGAATCTAATATGGGTATATACAATTTTATATGCAGCCTGCGGAGTTATGATGCATTTCCAAAGTGGCCTGCATGGTAATTTGGGTTGGCCATCCCTATACTAGACAAATGTTTTAAAAATTACTGGGCAATTCAGTTTTTTTGTTGCTTTTTTTCAAAGAAAAAAAGAATTTCTTAACTCTACAGAATATTCAGAGCAAGAATACCAATATTGTTTTTAACCTGGCTGTTTTGTTGTTAGTGACAGCAGTGTCTGAACTTTTTCCAAATTATCACAGTCTTCACAGTAGTTTTCCAAGAATTTCTCTAGCAAAAATTTTATTCTTCAGATCTCCTAAATTTCCCAAAAAGGATCTTTACTTTTTAATTTTACATAGAACCTAAAAAGAACATTATTATAAGTATATAGTTCAAAGTTAAAACATGTGATGACAAGTATGACCTAAATATTTTCATAAATTAAGGAATCTATAACAAAGCTGGTGCTAAATATAACAACAAATTATTCAATGTGGCATAACGTAGAATATTCTATTGTAAATTTTTTTTTAACCAGATTTTTAAGCTACCCTTACACCTCATAGGGCACAACATGGTGATTGCTAAATTGAAAGATTTTAAATATTTATCGGTTTGGTAAGATCATCAAACAGTTTGTGGTAAGAAACTGTAAGTAAGGAACAACTTGGGCTAAAAGTCACCAAACTGAAAAAAGGGTCTTGATAGGAGCACAAACACCAAAAGAATTGGCTTTTTATGGTGATTCTAAAGATGCATAATTTATTATGTTTAAATTTATTCAACATAAGTAACAAGCCTGAGAAAATATAAATGATTTTCAAAAAAGGGGAGAACATCCCCTGAAGAGCGAAGTGACCTTGATAAAAATTACGTCACAAATTCAGCATATCGGAGAATCCTGTTGCAGAGGTTTCAAGCAACTGTATAAAAAAACTCAAAATTGCGTATTTTTTCCAAAAACAATGATAATTTGTTCATTTGTCTGTTTTTTTTTTTGTTTTTTTTTCTTGGAGCTGGTCATATCAAACCATTGGTCCTAGAATATCTGCAAAATGCTTATATAAACAAAAATTAAACTTTCTAGTACTGCTTTTAAGTGATGAGAGAATGTGCCACCACAAAGTGGCATTTTCTGCCATTTTGCAATGCAAAACAACAATTTTGAAAAAAGGAAGGTCAAACAGCTACCAAGTGAAATATCTTAGATGGCCAATCAACTTAAAATTTCCTAAAATTTATGCACTCAGCTTACTAGTTCAAGGGGCAGCAATGCCACGCGGTGGTCCATTGTTTCCTAAAGTTGCACATACCCCCAATAAAATATATAGTTAACATACACAATTTTTTAAAAGCTTCATTTTTTTCTTGGTTTTATTGTTTGCCTCAAAGACAAGCAGAAACTGACACGAGTGGGGCTGACAACTCCCATGCCTTTTCAAGACCAGAACATAATTTACCTTTTACTGAAAAAAAAATGAATGTGGATTGATATTTATTCCTTAAAGTCTTAATAATTTTGGCTTTATTAAAGTTAAAAAGTGAAGACATTAAAAAAAAATCAGTGAAGCAAAAATTATGCTCTGGTCTTGAGAAGACATGGTGATTGTCAGCCGTACTCGTGTTAATTTCTGCTCGTTTTGGGTTTGACTCTGTTATTTATTTAAATTTCTGTTCGTTTTGGGTTTCATTCATACATCAAACTGTATCTTAAGAACAGTTTGATGTTTGAAGTTGAAACGTACAGGGCTTGTTGTGGGGGATGTAAAACTAACCAAAAACCCTATTTGCATCCTAATGATACTGTTTCTACTCTACTACAACTACTATTCCTATTGCTACTACTACTACTGTTACTATTCTTACCACTGTTAGTGCTACTACAGCTACTAAAGCTAAAGCTACCACTAATAATTTTACTGCTTCTATTGCTACTACTATTACTGCTACTAAAGCTAAGGATATTAAGGCAAAAGTTATTGGAAAAATTCAAACTGTATTGAACTAAATCAAAAACACAGTATGCCCATACAGGTTGTCAAGAGGACATATCAGCAATGCTTCAGGAACAGTTTATAGTATTCAGTGGAAACTTTCAGTGTGTGTTGAAGGGGATGTTGGAGGAAACCAAAGCAGCTATGTGCATACTGCTACTACTACAACAACAATTATTTCTACTACGGAAGCTAAGGATATTAAGATGAAGCTTTCAACAGAATATTTAGACGGATGTTGAACTAAATGAAAACAAACTATGAGCATGTAGATTGTCAAAAGGGTGACACAGCAATATCTCAAGAACAGCTTTCAATATTTAGTTCGGTTTTTGGGGTAAGTTGTGGCAGATTTTGAACAAGTCAGAAGACGCCAGGCATATATTATTAATACTACTACTATGATTACTGTTGCCCATTATGCTTTAAAACCAAACGTTACTTTAAAATCAAATTAAAAGGCACTACGTATGCTATCTGCCAATAAGACATTTCAGCAACATCCCAAGAATGACTAAGGGCATTAAGTTGAAACCTTCAGGGCTACTACTATTACTACTTCTGCTCTTACAATTTAACTAAATCAAAAGAGTATAAGAGTATCTAGGTTATCAAAGAACACAGACAGAATTTTTGGGGAATGGTATTAAGTTTATTTTCAGATAAACTTGAGGAGGTACAAAACTAAATTAAACAATACTATTTGTGTTCAAATTCTCATAAGGGTGAATGTTGTTAAAAATTGTTAAAAAAAATTTAAACATTCAACTAGCAAAAAGATACAGCTAGAAAAGATATGAAATATTCTTTTCTTTTTCTGTGAAAAAGACTATGTCAATAGACATAGATATTAATTAACAAACAGATATTAATTTAAAAAAAAAATCCACAAAATAAGAGCAGAAACAACATAAACTAATTTTCCCAGCAAAAAACTACCACAAACCACCATTAATAAATAAATGAAACCCAAAACGAAACATGAGTACATGACATGTACTCATGTCACAACTAACATGAGTACAAGTTGTACCCTAACATGAGTACAACTGACAACCCCCATGTCTTCTATAGACCAGAACATAATTTGTTCTCACTGATTTTTTTTTTGTCCTCACTTTTTTTCCTTTATTAAGCCAAAAATTATTAAAAATTTAAGGAATAAATATCAATCCATATTCATTTGTTTTTTCAGTAAAAGGCAAATTATGTTCTGGTTTTGAGAAGGCGTGGGAGTTGTCAGCCCTACTCATGTTAATTTCTGCTTGCCTTTGAGGCAAACAATAAAACCAAGAAATTACTGAGACTTCCAGAAAAAATCAATATCATTATATTTAAACAGCCAATATATTTTCACCGGTATGATGTTCAGTAGCTTTTTGTTCATACTCTTCTCATACTTCCCTTTTAAACACGTTCATTCTAAACATATATAAAATCAAAAGGAAAATCATCTATTGGCTTGTCAATTCAAAACATTACTTTAATAAACTGGACATATAGCTTCATAAATTACCAATATTCATTATGCATCAATTATCTACAAGTTTGAATGAAATAGAATTAAAAGAAAAAAATTGTTTTTAAGTTTGACTTAATTATTTATCTTAATTTTCGTTTGTCTTATGTTTCATTTGTTCATTCATAGTAATTTTTTGTTTAGTTAGTTTTCAAATTTTTGGGAAACACTTTTTTAAATTGATTTCCAAACAAAAATCCTGTTTTATGCTAAAGGGATTACTACTACTACAATGTCTACAATCAGTTGATTTTGCTTGTGGAGTTTGAAAATAAATTATTATTATTGCTACTACCACTGCTAGGTCTACTACAGACAACTCACCATAGCACCAAGTTGATTGATGTCAGCACAGCTACACACCCTTCTCAATACCCCTTTACTATGAGCTTCAATTTTTGTTCCCTCCAGTGGATTACCCACTTCTTTAAATTATAGTCAACTTTTCCAATGAGAACAATCCTATTTTCTTTTGTTCAAATTATTTACTAGAGTCTTTTCTAGTAGACTAAAGAAAAAAAACTAGCTGGGAACTTCAATAGCCAATATAATTTTTTTCTTTTTTCTCAGTGCTTAGATTCAAAACAATTTTTTACAGTGCTTACTTCAATCCTTCTACTCATCTCACTGTTGCTGTATGCTTCATTTTTCAAAGCTTGCTTTATAAAAAAGAAAAAACAAGCTAGCTGTAAAAGGGGATTTTCAAAGATTCCCCATTAAGGTGAAAAGAGAAGAAGGCCATATTAAGATATAGTTTGAGATTTGCTTCATAGCACAATCTGTGAGAGTAGAACTTGGCAAGAAAACAAAACAAGGCTATAATAAAAATTATTTGCAAACCATTACTTACACATAATGAGGTGGAGGAATTATGTACCAAAGTAAAACTACCAGAATAGACATAAAGCCCAAATTTGGCCTGACAGAAGTGTTTTGAGCCTCATATTATTTTCTAAATCAAAATTTCTGGGATAGTAAGGATTTTGGGGAAATATTTCACATATTTGAAAGAAAGTTGTGATATGACAGAAAATCCTGTCCAAATTATTGGAACTGTTTATTTTCAAAACCTAGGGTAAATAATTGCTTTCTAGACAAACTTTCTTTGATATTATAAAGGAAGTAGAAGGGTAAAGCCATGGGCTGAACCTCAGCCCATAATAACCCGGATTTTTAAAATGTACTTAAAAAAACTGTCAAGTAAGAAATAATTACAAATTGAAGCTTATACAGGGATGCTAACTTTTATTTCAGTTAACCTACCACCAAGACTTCAAATCCAAAAAACTATTCAATCTCATAATTCACACCAATTTATTCACCCCCCATCCCAACAGAAAATACCTGCCTTCCTGCATCCCACACACTCCACTCACATATTCATCCCTCCTGCTCCATTTCATATTTATCCCTCTAATCCTAACTGTTCAGAGAGAAGAAGACAGCAGTAGTAGCAAAGGCTCATAACAGAGAGTGTGTCTCAGAAACCATGGTCTCACGCACAGTGAGTCACAAACCTGGAGTTTACAGCCTTAGTCTGGTGGTTATTCACCAGACTAAGAAGAGAGGTACCAATTCTAGATTTCATCCCAGATGTCATCTAAGCATTTTTTATGTTTCATTGTTTGTGTAAATAATAGTCCAACTCTATTTTAAGTATTATGTCCACCAAAGAAAAATCTATAGCCTGCAATTAAATAGTGTTGGGCTAATGTCATCCCAAGCATTTTTGAAAATAATCTGCTTTAAGGCATAAAAGGGGGAGGTGTGGTTATTCACCAGACTAAGAAGAGAGGTACCACTTCTAGAGTCTACTGAGCGTGGCACCTATGCATTTTAAGCTGTAACTGGTCCCATTAGAGGGGATGAGATGCAACTTTCATGGTAGTAACTATTTTAATAAGAAAGAGTGTTGACTAAGGAATTGAAAGGTACCATACTACTCTTTTTTGTTATTATAGTGTTTTGTTCTGAACAGCTTATAGACTAGAAAGATCCAAAAATGAGTATAGCCTACAGGTTTGCCACCACAATCAGTTCCTAAACTGGAACAATTGCCCAAATCTGCATGCTAAATAGTGATTTTCTGTGCTACAGACAAAAAATTGACTGTAATAGTGCTAAAATAGCACTATTGTGCTACAGATAGCAACCCTGAGCACATGCTAGTGCTATACATACTGAAATAGTGCAAAAACAGCACTTTTGCACTACAGGTGGCAATCCTGATAGCCAGGGCAGGAGCTTGAAACCATCTTCCCTGATTGTAATTTAGGCCTTAGATCTATTACTAAAATTTAATTCACTCAACTCAATTTTGCCTAGGCCTAGGGGGGTGTCAATTCAAGAAAACATTAGGGAGGAGGCTCAATGTGTTTTTGAAGATCTAGGGAGTGGTAGTTTTTTTTCAGTATACAAAAAAAAATGTTTTTCAACAAAAATAGAAAATAAATGCATTTTCAAAATTTAGGGGGAGGAGGCAAAAAAATCTAGTAGATACATCTGCCAAAGCCAGGAAGGACTACTATCAAAGATAACAGATTCAGAAAATTATGAGAAGTTAAGCGGTGAAATTAGGAACTTAAAAGACCTTAAGTCTACTGAGATATAATTTTGACTCTAGCTTCATTCATGAAATTTCACTTACCAACCCTAGTTCAACAAAGTCCTGAGTTTGAGTAATTCTTAAGATAAATTTACATTCAATTCCTTACATAGGGACAAGGTGAACAGGCAATATTATACTTTTTCATATAATTGAGCTAGGAAGACAGTGTATACATCACTTGATACCCATTTTATGCTTGTTCCAAATATAATAATTGCTTCTGGGACAAATTCTGTTTTAAGCTGTTAATGGGGCCAAGGGAGTTCCCAGAATGTTCTTCAGGGGATAGGGTTACTCTATTTGGGATGGAGGGAAGGGTTTCAAAAAAAAAATCACAAATTTGTTTATATGCATTTGGGTTACTTTTTTACAAGTTGGACATTATTTTTGTGAGATGGAGAGTCAAACCAAGTACCCCCCCCCCTGGATAAAGGCCTGAATATGGCTCAAAAAGTAACTTAATATATTTTGTAAGCTATGACATAAGGCTAAAAATTAGTTTAAACTAATTAGATAGAAAAATTATCTTTTAAATGAGCCTTTAAACAACTCTCCATGATGTTTCAGTGCCCTGCTAGCAACAAAGAAAAAAAGACAAAAGAGAAAAAGAAGAGAACACAATAAAAAAAAGATATCATTACTACCCAGGCAGAAATGTAATTTTCCTTGGTATTTAATGTGGAGCATGTAAGTTTCCTGTTTAGAGTTTTTACAATGGTGTTCTTTTGTTTTGTTGTGATTTCAGCAGTAGCTGTTTTAGGCCTCATAATCTGGGGGCAAGCTATACCATAGGTATATCTTTTATATAAAACAAAATTAATTTGATGTCAGAAAAACTTCAAGGGGGGGGGGGTTGACTGCCCCCCTGCCCCAGCCTAGAACAACCACTGAGTTTCAGATTTTTCTTAAACAAATACAAATTTATTTTGAAATAACATTTTATTACTAAGACTAATCAAACTAATAATTACCATTCCTAAATCAGCTATAAATGGCAGTTTTTTTTACTAGACAGTTTTTTTCTATAGACATATTTCTAAACTCCTTGTTATAAAGAGAAATTTTAAGTCCCTTTATGGGCTCAAAAACTTGACCTATAATTACTCATTATATTTGGAAGGAGCAGAAAAAAAGGAATCAAATGATGTATTCACTTTCTTCCCAGCTAAATCATGTGAAAAAGTACAGATTTGCCAGTGAAAACACTATTTGACGTCTGTTTTTACTGTTTCTTAATATGATAATCATTTCACTCAAAAATCCAGATAAAAGTCCTTAATGGATCCTAAATAAACACTCTATTCATGTGATGTTTATATCACATGAATGAACAGTGACAATAAAAGTGGGATAGCAATCATGTTTGTTTTTTTGGTCAATATTTACCAAATCATATTATTGAGTTTCAAATAAAGTGAATACACCATTTGATGCCTTTTTTTATGCTGATTACAAATATAATAAGCATTTCTATCAGAAATGAACTTCAGCCCCCCCCCCCTATATAGACTATACCTAACCTAACCCTGAATTGGCATATATAGGGGGGGGGGCTGAAATTCATTTCCGATAGAAATACTTACACCCTATTATATTTGTAATCAGCATAAAAAAGGCATCAAATGGTGTATTCACTTTAGTCCTAACTTAATCTGATATGATTTGGTATATATTAACTTTTTTTTTCTTTTAAAACAGGTCTACTGAGCTCTACTCACAAAAATAATTCTGTTGAGGCTAAGTGATTTCAATATTTTTCTTAGAATTAGCCTATGTGTCCCCTTTGGTTCTTTTTAAGGGCTTTGAATTAGCCTATATTTACATGTGAGATGATTATGCCTATAGTGTTTGTAAAGAGCATGAAAACAGACATCCAGTAGCTGAGTATGCTCTTGTCCCAATGTAAACATATAATTATCTCTGAAAGTCACAAACACCTAAACTGCAATTGCAAAAAATGGGAGATGGAACACGTCTTTATTAGCCTAATCTAATTATGACTGGCCCGTTTTTTTTTTTTTTGTTTTTAGTTGCCTAATCTAGGTTATTCTTTTGACACCCTCTGACAGCTATTCTCTGGAGTCCAAACTCCACATACTACATAATTTCCAATGCTTGTGACATAGCTGGTTTGCTACAACAGTATTTTCAAGTTTATTAACAACTCAAAAGATAGGTATTACAAAAATAGAATTACTATATAAAAATAATTACTAGGTCTGTAGCACGTTACGGTTTTTTAAAGATGTTATTTAAAGGCATAATTGGGAAGCAGTGTTAACAACAGTTAGAAATGGTTTGGCAACCAAACCTGTTACACAAAAAAAATCCTTTTGTACATTTTTAATGTCAAATTCCATTTTTCACCGATGAGAATACCAAAAGAAACTAAAAGCCAGCTATCTTTATTTCCTCCCTCCCCCACACTAACAAAATATCCGGAGCGTTGTTTTCTCGTGGAAACAGTCTTGAAATCGATATATTGATTGTCGGTGGGTATCCTCGACTCCGACGGGGGGAATGACCTTGACTGAATGGATATAGTGACGAATATTAATGTATTTTTTCATAGTAGATAAGTAAACTATAGAGAAATAACAGTGTAAATATAAGGTAAGAGAGGGGATAGCAGTGATATGAAGGCAAGAGTTCCCAATGTTGCAATAGAAATTGCAAGGGGTTGTAAGCTAACACTGGAGTTGGATGAAATATCTGGTAGATATGTGATATCAATGAGAATATTCAAGTGAAGAAAACAGTTATTTTTCCCAGCAAAGGTGAACGTAATGCGTATATCTAGACTACAAAATAGATTGAATGTAATCTTGAAGCATATTGAAGACAATGAGTTGGGTCACTATGTGAAAAAAAAATGAAATGTACATGTTATTCTGTTGTTACAATTTTTTGAAAATGGAAATGTTTCTATTTCATGAAAGTTTTTTTTGGATAGATATTTTAGTTTAATATCGCTAATTTACTCCTCCGCTTCTCTATACGGAGCTAATAGGCGATCACCTTAAGTGGCGACTTGGTGTTAAAGAAAGTCATTTATTGAGGTGTCAGTTTGGTTGTAAACACCAGCGTCATAGTCACTAGTGACAAAAATGTACCATGCATGTCCACTATGTTTATACAAATTAGGTAGCTAATTGTCTTGTGAGAACTTTATTATTGTAGATGAATATGAAGAAAAGTTTAGATTATGTAATCCATTTAAGTTACATGGACGAAATGTAATTTTGGAACAACAAGAGAGTATGGTTTCTACGTCATTGTTGTGAAGACAATTAGTTTTATTATTATAAGCCTACAGATTTTTTTTTGCAGTTACGGAGAGTATTTGTTCAAATGAGCAAATAGGAACACTTGGATTTTATAATATGAATGCAAAAGGTATCATTGATTTTACAAAGAGATACAATAAGAGTAAAGTTACACTCTATTGTTGAAAATGTAATACATACTATTCGCTACAAGATCAAAACATAGTGAATCCAAATGATTTAACAACGCTAATTGTTGTCTAAGACGAGAATGATCAGCACCTACATGTAGAAGAAGAAATCTAAATAAAATATATTCAAGAAAATGAAAAAAGATTTTTTGGGTCGACACATTTTTTCCCTATAGAGGCAATTGTTGTAAAAAAACAACACTGTACTTTTCGAGCTTGGACTGCCATCTTGCTGTAAAAAATACTGCTTTTATCAACATCTTTCGATGGGGCTGAAAGATGGCAGTCGATTGATACCTTCGGGGAGCTGCTGTGTGACATGTGGCCTAAACAGTGAGTCACCAAACCAAGTGATAAGAAAAACGAATGAAAAGGTAGGCAATTTCAAAGCTAGAAACTGGAAACAAAACGAAAAGGTAGGAGATTCCTTGCATGTCATATTCGTATAAAATATATACCGTTTAGAATTACTGTAGTTGAAATTCATGAAATGTGCAAGAATTTGGATCAGTAGCAAGATAAACTTCCTCCTGTTGTAAAAATACAACATCGGACGATCGTGGCTCAAAATTGTGAAACGAATAACTGATTTTTGTTTTCTTTTTAGATGGCGGAATCTTACGACAGACTAAGAAAACGAGCTCAAAATCGCCGAATTGAAGCAGAAGAGGCGGCCAAGTATATTTTTGACATTCGAGAAGACATGTTGGCTGACTTGTCCGACGATGATGATGACGATGATCCAGACTTCCTGTCTCCAGAAGATCTTATCGATGATCCTGATGCAGACTTGTTGCCTCTACTGGACAATCTCCACTTCTTCTTGGAACAGGATGACGTGGAGGCTAACACTGAACCCAGTGACGATGACTCGGGGGAAACTCCACCCTCCAGTCAGCAACAGCAACCGGTAACAGCAAGTACTGGAAAATCAAAGAAGAAATCGAAAGTCCTAGAAAAATATAAGTGGCCGTCATAGAGCCAGATCTTGGAGTCGGAGGCAACATAGTTTTACGTCTGATGAGTACCTTGCCAGAGAAAATGAACTACAAGATTTACTTTGACAACTGGTTTTCGAGCTTGAAACTAATGAGTTTGCTCAAAATTAAAGGATTCCCTTGTATTGGTACGTTGAACAAAGCGCGACTGAAGGGCTGCCCGCTCCTCACAGATGGTGAAATGAAGAAACGAGAGAGAGGAACGTCAGATTACAGGACTGACATGCATTCGGGCGTTATTGTAGTGAAATGGTTAGATAACAACACGGTTTGCTTGGCTTTAACGTATGCAGGAATAACGCCACAGGATACGTGCAGACGCTGGGACGTTAAGGATAAATCCAGGGTTGAAGTTTCAACGCCAGCCATTGTTTATGAGTACAACCGTCATATGGGTGGCGTAGATTTAGCAGACATGGTGGTGGAGATGTGCCAAACTCATCTTCGGACACGAAAATGGTATATGAGAATCTTCTGGTGGCTTATTGACAGAGCAGTCTGCAATAGCTGGCTTCTTTTCAGGTCAGACGTCAAAGCGCTGACTTCAAGGACAGACGAACCGATGATCTTGAGAGCCTTCAGGTCTGAAGTTGCTGCAGGGTTGTATGCCTCGGCGCGTGTGATGCCCCAACGTAAACGTGCTAGACCATCCGCAGATGTTGAAGCAAATCCCAGCCCCATTCGAAGTCACTATCAAATCCGACCGGCAATATCTGCTCAAGCGGATGGACTTGATCACTGGCCAAAAAAGACTGAAAAGCAGAGCCACTGCAAAGTGTGCAAATCGGGATATACCACTTTTGAATGCGAAAAATGGGACCTTCCACTGTGCCTTACTGCCAAAAACAATTGTTTTAAAGCCTTCCACACCAAGTGAAAATGCCCTATTTTTATATACTCGAGAGGCTAATGTCGTATTTTTACAACATGGTCTAAAATTGACAATTTTGAATAAATCATGAAAAAAAATTTTTTCGTCAATAGTCTGACCTAGAGATTACATGGGAAGTGTTGGAGATTTTTAATGGCATTCGTTCCTATAGTAGCCCGTCAAGGGTTAATGAAGTAATTTACAAACATTATTAGAATACTTTATTCTTAGGGTACTGAAATCTATATTATACAGTTAGGAAAGTGTGTCCTCCACTATGAAATCATTCCGACGAGGGTTGTTCACATAAATGTTAAGACATTCTTTGTATGTATAGCCACGACATTGGGAAACAACATACAGTAGTGCATAGAACCCACAGCTTTAGGTTGACAAATCTTGCACTCTCTTCCCGTTTTGAAAAATAGATCTCACCTTGCTTTTAATATAGGTCCTGATATCAAGAGTGTAGAATGTATATGGTAGGCCTGGAGGATCTAAAAATTCTATTCATTTCATTCTTTGAAATATATTGTCCAGTGACCCGTCTTTATGTTCGATGGACCACTATTAACGCTGATAATGGCACTGTTAACACTTTGAACTTGTTAAGGAAATCCGAGGTTACACAATGGAATTTGCTTTTGGCTATTTATAGATGCTTCACCTTTGATAAATCAAGAATCAGCATAGGTGCATGAACCTACTGAAATGTTTCATAGATTGGTGATCGTATGAGGAACAAGCAGTTTGGTATTGTCTCCTCTTAACTTTAAATTTTTTAATTGCCAAAGCAACATAACCCATAACCATTTGTTGTCGAACATAAAGTTATGCCGAAGTTAGAGCGACTTATACATAAGGTGCGTCCTCACGTAACTTTCGCAAAATGAAATTGGATGGAGTGGGTACTAATTTAATGTCTACCTTTACATCTGGCTGTAACCACTGGGATATATTAAATATTTCATTATTTATTTTCCCAGCCAAATATAATTTGTTAGTTGTTGCTCCTCTTAGTGCGCTCGTAGTCTCTATGTCTTCCGTATATTTATATCCCATGGCCGAGCCTCTCAGTTTCTTATAGGACTTTTGAGTCATCAACATGAGCTGTATGTAGCTCGTATAGTTTGTTAGATTGTTGCTAGTGCTCACCAATGTTCCATTTATTTAGACACTATATTGTCTAAAAATATTGTGCAAAACACAATTTTCTTAAGATAGTCCTTCGGTAAGAGTCAGGATTTTATTGTTAGATTTCTTGACTGTCAAATGAAAATTTATAACCATGGAAGACATATCCACAAAAAAAACCTTGATTGGAAAAAAATTAATTGAAATTTTCAGAGAGGGGTTGGGCTGTTCCGGATAAAGTTATTCATAGTAATCATATTTATCCTGACATCAACATTTTCTGCATTGAAAAGACTAAGACATGAACTGATTGACAGGTGGAATTCCTTTTGCAGTAAATCTACCATCTCTTACAAGTGTCTTGGAGAAGAAACCCTTTTTCGACCTAACAATTTCCTTTTCTTTTGTTTCTTCTTGTTCTTGTTCTGTGGCAACAGTGATATCTTGTGTTTTTGTTCTGAATAGAGACTGATAAATGACAAGGTGGTTCTCGACCTTTTTAAAACTTTTCCACTTTGTTGGGATTTCAATTGCTCGCCCAGGGATCGTGCAGTGGATTTAAGATCTTCAGAAAACTTTCTTCAAAATCTTTGTCAGAGCCGCTATTATGGTGTATAGAGGATGAAATATGAAAAATATGTGGCGTCGACATAATGTATTTTCTAGCCGGGGTAGTGCAGAGCTAAAAAGCCTAGCTAGCCAATTGCCAAGACCATAGCCTGACAATGAGGATCGACCTTTGTAATGGTCCATTCCATGACCTAATTGTCATGGTCTAAGAGCAGCAACATAGCAATCAATACCAGGAAAAACAAATATAATTTTCTTATTAACCATCTTGAATGGCTTGATGATAACCTGCAATCACAGCCAAACCTTTTGTTATTACTAAAGGATCACCTAATTCTGTGAATTAGGGTTCCAAATATAAAATATTTACGGGGATATATTGGATTTGACTTTTATTGTAGTGATGAATATGATCTTAGTTGGTTTTTTGCTTATGAGCAGGTAGGATCAGAACTTTGCTATTAACAATTCTTGAAATATCAACAAATAAAGCGTAAAGAAATTTGTAACTTTACGAGAAGAAGCTGGGTGCATTATTTGCAAAAATGGCATGCTTCATCCTTTTGCTTGTGCTAGCATTTTTACCCTTGATTATATTATTTTAAGCCAATAGCATCTCTCAGACTGTCGCTGAGAATACTCCTCTCATGTTCAAATGGGGATCTAATGTAAATCTTTCCCTGTTCCACCGAACATTCAAATTGAAAGGCAACATTGATACAAGCAGAGATTTTTCTAATGGTTCCACGGCACAAAACAATCCATATGAGAACATTCTTTGTAGGGTATAGTGGCAAAGGGGTATTCACTGGAGTCAAATTGTTGTACCCATTCTTAGCCAGGTATTCCCCACAATGAGGTCTAACTTTTATATGATATCTCCACATTTTTCTCAAGACATGATGTGTATTCTTAAAAATACAATCGACCAGGGCAACTTCATTATTTCCTTCAAATTTGATGGTGGGAGAGAGTTTGCCAAAAGTCACTTTTTTATTCAATCATTATGTAGAATCAGAGCTATTGGATATAAATGTTACATAGAAACCATTAGGATCAGACATTATGCATGAGTCCAATTGCAACCAACGTCAAAATTAGAGTTGTCACCGAGCCAACAAATTGACAACTGTATCTTGCCTATGTGAGGTTGACTCTTTAATACCTTTTCAATCTGATAGGTTCCAAGACTGTTTTTGACTATTTGAAGTTTATAGTCACAAAACCCGCCTAGAATCTCTTCATCTTTGGTATCTCGCTGACGATGCGTCGTGGTTTTAGGCTCTAAGGCTTTTGACACTTTAAATAGCTCAGTTGACCATAAGCAGAAACCCTTTTCCAAACCATGAGTAGTTCAATTGATTTGAACTGCATTACTGGCAAAAAATTTCCCTTTTTCTTTTATTACACTTTCATTGGAATATTGTTTGAGAAAAACGTCAAGTGTATTGTCATCGTTGCCTCGATGAACTTCAAACAGACTAAGCTTAGATAAAAAGAGATGGAGATGTTGATTATAAATTTGCATGATTTTATCCAGATCATGAATAAAAGTGGTAGTGTTTTTGAGTGTACAATATAGTGGGTTATGACTGCGATAACGCGTTGTACTATATTTCTGCAATGCCTTCTTTACTCGTGAATTGAGAAATTCAATTACTCAATCTGCATAAATTTTCTATAGCAATCTTGCTCAAAAATAGCTTCAAGCGCTTTACCACCCTCATCATCTATCTTTGGTTACAAAAGAATTGCATGTGCATACAATCTAAAGAAGCTGATTGAATGTAAAATATACTTGTATGACCTATTGTGACGTCTTTGAATGTCGTCTAGAGTGAAAAGATCTGCTTGCATGACTTGCAAGGAAAAAAATTTTTTTTTAACTATAATGACTACCAAGCATCCTTTGATTTCGATATAGAGTGTAACTTGGTTCATTCTGCTATTCTCTTGCTAGCTGAACAAATATTCTCTTGCTAGACTCTTTTGAAGCATGAGCAAGTGAATCAAGAGAACACTGACTTCCCACATCGTCAGTATCCTCATAAAAACGTTTTGAAACTTCAATCACGAGGAATACAAACTTGCACTGATAAGCCCACAACCCTTTTACATAGTAGTGAGTGGTGATGGTAGTGAGTTAAATATCATAACAAGACATTTTTACTTGTTCCGAACTGCCAGTGTCGTCGTCATGCCTTCAGTATGTACTTGGTCTTGCCTAAAGTGCGTGTAACTTTGTGCAACAGCCTTACGGCTCTGCATCTCGCAGTTCATTCTTGTTTCTAAAAAATTATTTGGTAGAGTTAAACAAATATATGAGCTGAAGTCTTCTTCGGTTACCTCATATATTGCTGTGATCAAACGTAAACATGCCCGTTGTTCAGACTGATTCAGAACTTATTTTGATGAATTGTAACCAGGCAAAAGACACCTTGTCAGGTGGGTAGTTTAAAAAGACCAAATTGTCTTAAGGCCAGAGCACTCTTCGAATTGAGAATGGAGCTGAAGTATTATTTATGCTTCACTTACTTATTGGAGATGGTGCCCCGGCAAAATCTGTACCTAGGGCGAGCATGGAGCAGAACTTTTTTTTACAAGATTTACCCCGATTTCAAGAACAGATAGTTAAATCATGCAAACAACGGAGGAAACTTGAGAAAAAGTTTTTGTAAAGAAATTTTTCAAGGGATTTAATAAAGAATTTCAGTTTATCAAAAATCCACTTTCTTAAATTTTCAAAGCAAGCTTTTGTTCATCGCCAAACAACAAAAAGAATTTGTTTGGAAAAAATGTATAATGCTTCCCTTCTAAATTCTATGCTTAAGAAGAAAGTGATCATGACTTAATTTTTCTTTCTTTTCATCTTCTGCGCTTTTGTAACTTCATTTTCACTTAATTAATTAAAAAAAAAAACACTCCGAAAAATAAGTTTTTCAAAGAAAAGTAAAGGGAAATTTAAACTTAAGCTCAGCAGATACAAATACCTGTTAAATTTCAAAACGACCAGATATTACTATTAAAGAATAAATGAAACCCAAAACGAACAGAAATTAAATAAACTATCATAGCAAAAACATACAACAAGTAATAATATAAATGAATAAATAAATCTTAAAGCGAGTAATACTTAGATTGAATATGAAAATCAAGCTTAAAACGAAACAAAATATTTTCCTATTGAAGTATAAATGAAACTTAAAAAGAACAGAAACTAAATAAACAATCAATGAAAACAAACATATATTAGATATTAATGTAAATTAATAAATAAATCTTAAAACGAGTGAAACTTAAATTGAATATGCAAATCCAGCTTGAAACGAACAAAAATCACCACAAACAAGAGTTTGGGTATGACCTCCCTCTCTCACTGTAAAAGTCTAAAACCTACTGTGACAATTTAAAAAGGTATTTGCATCTGCTGAGCTTAAGTTTAAAATGGCCTTTACTTTTCTTTGAAAAACCTACTTTTCGGAAAAAATTTTTAAATTAATTTTTGTTCGTTTTTGATTGCAAAAAAATTCAAGTTTTTAAAAATTCTTTATTTCAAAATCAAACTTAAAAAAAATCAAATACTCAACAAAGTATCAAAACTGATATCAAAGTAACAATAACAAAGGGAAAAAATCGGCTTGTGTCAGCCTCGGACTTTTTATTATCTGATGTTTGAACTATTTTTCACAAAATTGGTATCTCAAAATTTTTTTCGGATGGGTTTGGTGAAAAGGGGCGTGGGGGGACTAGATTGAGCTTCGGTCTGTTTTGACTCTCCAAAAGTGAACTAGAACTTTCTATTTTCAATCAAATGAGCCGTCTCTGAAGTTTATATGAGTATCCCTTCTATAAGAACCATATATATCCCCTGAGTATAACTTAAAACGCCTGTCCCTGGACCCTGGGCGTTGTGCCGACCCTAAAGTTTTAATATCTGATGGTTGAACTATTTTTAACAAAATGATCACCTGAAATTTTTATCAGATGGGTTTGTCCATCCATTAAAACCAAAGGTGTGGAGGGTGGGAAGGGTTATTTGCCCTCCGATCTTTTCTCACTCTTAGAAAATGAACTACAACGTTTAATTTCCATTCAAATGAACCCTCTCTGAAGTTTATACGAACATACCTTCCATAAGAACCATATATGCCCCTAGAGCAATACTTACAACGCCTGCCCCGGCCCTGGGGGGGGGGGGCTGTGTCGACACTGGAGTTTTTCTTATCTGACCTTTGAACTAATTTCAACGAAATGACCATACATAAAGGAGTTTTGTTATATGATCCTTGAACTATATTTAACAAAATGGCTACCTCAAATTGAGGGACCAGTTGCCCTCTGATCACTTTTGACTCTTAAGAAGGGCACTAGAACTATCGATCGAATGAGCCCCTTTTGAAGTTTATACGACGACCCCTTCTATATGAAGTGCCTCTGGGAAAAAAAATAAATGGGTTGTGGGGGGAGGCTAGCTGCCCTCCAATCAATTTTGACTCTTAAAAAGTGAATTACAACTTTCAATTTCCAATCAAATGAGCCCTCTAGGAAGTTTATACGAGCATTTCTTACATAACAACCATATATATCCCCAGGGAATAATTTACAACGCCTACCCCTGGGCCCCGGGGGGGCTGTGTCGACATCGGAGTTTTTTTGTTATCAGAACTTTGAACTATTTTTAACAAAATGTTATGTTTATCAAAAATGTTTTATATTTATCAAAATTTTTATCTGATGCATTTAGGGCGTGGAGGAGGGGGGCTAGTTGCCCTCTGATCTCTTTTGACTCTGAAAAAGTGAACAAGAACTTTCAATTTCCAATCAAATGAGCCCTCTCCGAAGTTTATACGAGCATTCTTTCCATAAGAACTATATATGCCCCTAGAGCGTTACTCATAATGCCTGCCTCCGGGTCCTGGTGGGTTCCTTCGACACAGAAATTTTTCTTATCTGGCCTTTGAACTATTTTTAATGAAAAAGGTATTATAAAAATTTTATCGGATGGGCTTGGGGAAAAAGGGTGTGTGGGTGGGGGGGCTAGTTGCCCTCGCATATCTTTTGACTCTTAAAAATTGAACTAGAACTTTCAATTTCCAATCAATTGAGCCCCCTCTGAAGTTTATACGAGCATTCCTTTCATAAGAACCATATACGCCCCCAGGACAACACTTACAACGTCTATCCCCCGGGTTCTGGAGGGCGTTTTTGTTATCTAATTTTTGAACAATTTCCAAAACACTAACTATCTCAAAATTTGTAGCGGACAGGTTTGGGGAAAAAAGAGCGTGGGGGATAGTTTAACTCTCGTGACTCTTAAAATGTGAACTAGAACTTTCAATTTCCAATCAAATGAGCCCTCTAGGAAGTTTATACGAGCATCCCTTTCATAAGAAACATGCATGCCCTTAGGGCATAACTTAGAACGCCTTCCCCTGTGCCCTGGGGAGTTCTATTGACACCAGATTTTTTCTTATCAGATCTTTGAACTATTTTTAACAAAATGTCTATCTAAAAATTTTCATCAGATGTGTTTTGAAAAAGAAGGCGTCGGGGGTGGGGGGGGGGGGGGGGTTAGCTGCCCTCGCATCTCTTTTGACGATTAAAAAGTGAGCTCGAACTTTCAATATCCAATTAAACGAGCCCTCTCTGGAGTTTATACGAGCATACCTTTCATACGAACAATATATGCCCCAGGGCATAACTTACAACACCTGCCCTGGGTCCTTGGGGGTTGTGACGACACCTGAGCTTTTGTTATCTGACTTTTGAGCAATTTTTAACTTAATGGTTATCTCAAAATTTGTATTGGATGCATTTGGGGAAAAGGGGCGTGGGGGGATAGTTGCCCTCCAATCCCTTTTTACCCTAAAAAACTGAACTAGAAATTTAAATTTCCAATCAAATGAGCCATCTCTGAATTTTTTACGAGCATCACTTCAATAAGAACCTTATATTCCCCCAAAGCATAACTTACAATAAATGCCTTCAGGCCCTGGGGGACTGTGTTGACCCCTGAGTTTTCTTTATATGGTCTTTGAACTATTTAAAAAAAAAAACTATCTCAAAGGTCTTATCAAATAGGTTTGAGGAAAAAAGGGCGTGGAGGGAGGGGGGTGGGCTAGGTGCCCTCCAATTTCTTCTGAATCTTAAAAAGTGAACTAGGACTTTCAATTTCCAACAAATTATCCCTCTTTGAAGTTAATACGAGCATCCCTTCCATGAGATCCATATATGCCCCAAGGGCATAACTTACAACGCCTGCCCCTGGGCCCTGGTGGGTTGTGTTGACACCGTAATTTTTGTTATATGATCTTTGAACTATTTTTAACAAAATAGATATCTTAAAATTTCTATTGGATGCATTTGGGAAAAAGGGTTTGGGGGGGGGGGAAGCTGCTTACCCTCCAATATCTTTTGACACTTAAAAAGTGAAATAAAATTTCAATTTCCAATCAAATGAGTCCTGTCTGAAGTTTATACGAGCATTCCTTCCATAAGAACCATATATGCCCCCACGGCATAACTTATAACCCTTGCCCCTGAAGACTGTGGGGGGAGTGTCCTGCTCAAACATATAATTTCCAGAACTTTCAACTACGTCGAACAAAATGGCTATATCAAAATTTTGATTGGATGTGTTTGGGGAAATGGTGGGCGTGGAAGGGGTGTCAGTTGCTTTAAAACCACTTTCGACTATTAAAAAGGGAACTAGCCATTTAAATTTCCAATCGAATGAGCATTTTTTGAAGTTTCTACGACAACGTTGTCTATACAAAACCTTATATGCCCTCCGGGCAAAACTTACAACCCTCGCCATGAGGGCTGTAGGGCAGTTGTCATCCTCAAAGACCTAATTTCCAGAACTTAAAAGTACGTTTAATAAAATGGCTATCTCAAAATTTTGATTGGATGTGTTTGGGGAAAAGGTGAACGTGAGAGGGGGGTTAGTTACCCTCCAATCACTTTCGACTATTAAAAAGGGCAGTAGCCCTTTGAATTTCCAATCGAATGAGCATTTTTTGATGTTTCTACGACAACGCCTTCTATAAAAACATTATATGCCCCCAAGGCATAACTTAAAACTCTTGCCTTGAGGATTGTGGGGGAGTGGCCTGCTCAAAAACATATTTTTTATCTGGAAATCACCAACGCTGAACAAAATAGGTATCTCAAATTTTGATTGGATGTGTTTGGGGGAATGATGGACGTTGGGTGGGGGGCTAGTTGCCCTCTAATCACTTTCGACTATTAAAAAGGGCACTAGCCCTTTGAATTTCCAATCGAATGAGCCTTTTTGAAGTTTCTACGACAATACCTTCTATAAAAACCTTGTATACCCCCAGGGCATAACTTAAAACCCTTGCCCTGAAGTTTGTGAGGGATTGTCCTCCTCAAAAACATTTTTTCTATCTGGAAATCAACTACGCTGAAAAAAATGGCTATCTCAAAATTTTGATTGGATGTGTTTGGGAGAATGATGGGAGTGGGGGAGCTAGTTGCCATCCAATCACTTTCGACTATTAAAAAGGGTACTAGCCCTTTGGATTTCCACTCGAATGAGCCTGTTTTGAAGTTTCTACAACAACGCCTTCTTAAAAAAATATTATATACCCCCAGGGCATAACTTAAAACCCTTGCCCTGAAGTTTTTGGGGGAGTGTTCTCCTCAAAAACATATTTTCTATTTGGAAATCAACTATGCTGAACAAAATGGCTATCTCAAAATTTTGATTGGATGTTTTGGGGGAATAGTGGGCGTGGAGGGGGGGGGGCTGGTTGCCCTCCAATGATTTTGACTTTTAAAAAGGGCACTAGAACTCTCGATTTCCAATCGAATGATCCCCTTTGAAGTTTCTACGACAACGCATTCCATATGAAGTGATTCTTGGAAAAAATAAATTATAATAAATAAATAATAAAAAATTGGAGCCGTTTGGCTTTTACTATAGGCAATGCTACAGCGTTGCCTTTGATAATGGAGGGCTATTCCTAATCATAATTTTAAGCCGTCATAGTTGATGGCGGTCAAAATGTCTTAAAATCGAATTTATATATGACTTTTCCATTGTCCATGTCTTCCAGACTATCGTTGAATTTTTGAATTAACTGATGTTAGACTTTCCGGAGGCCTGATGTTGGCTTAGATGATTAAGGTAAAAGCAATTTTTTCTGATAAATTTTAATTCTCAACGATCTGACAGACACATATGACAATATTCAATAGGCTTTTCTTGATAGATATGGATGTATCTAAATATACTAGTGTTTTTCGCCACTAGTTTGACTTTTTGTGTTGTTTCGGCGATATGTCGTACGGAAAAAGTTATTTATTCTTATTTTTACTGACAACACTGATATTGTGATAATTGCAACAAATTTAAATGAACAAAATATGTTAGCCTTGAAACAGAAGTAAACCACAGCTTAAGATAGCCTAATGGATTCAGTTAGTTCTTTTGTATTCAAGGCAATAAAAGAGGTTGATATATCAAAACTGTCAAAGTATGTAATTTGTTTGATATTTAAAGGCTAATATGATGCTTCTCAGTAGGTTAATTTATAGCCTACTAGGCTAATCTAGGCTTTGGTGTTGGCCTAAGGCTAATATTCTTTTGTAAAAAAGCTACTCTATCAGAAATAAGTTTTATGAAACAAACAATGATAAATTTGTAGTTTACAGCATAATTTAGCTTGAATGAAAGTGAGTAGGGTAAAAGACCTCTTTTTGAGAAAGACCACTTTTCTTTGGCATTCTGGAAAAATAGCACCAGGCCTTTGGACCACCCCTTTTTATTACAGCATGATGCAATGTGAGGGCAGTAACAAGAACTCTGCCCTCTTGGTCAAATTTTCACCAATAATTTGTCAACATAGGCTAAATTAAAAATGCAGTCTCTGTTTTGAAAACCAGCTTTCTGTTAACCATGTGGGTCAATATATACCAAATCATATTATTGAGTTTCAAATAAAGTGAATACACCATTTGATGCCTTTTTTTATGCTGATTATAAATATAATAAGCATTTCTATTGGAAATGAATTTCAGCCCCCCGCCCCCTATATAGGCTATAGCCTACCTAACATAACCCTGAATTGACATATATAGGGGGGCTGAAATTCATTTCCGATAGAAATGCTTATATTTGTAATCAGCATAAAAAAAGGCACCGAATGGTGTATTCACTTTAGTCCTAACTCAATAATATGATTTGGTATATATTGACCACCATGTGAATGAAACTGAAACAATAAAAGGGGTTAAGTTCTACTTTAGTTACTTTTGGCTATCTTGGAAAGGGGTTGGGTTAGGAAAATGAAACTTTCAGAGATGGATCTACATGCTAAGGTATGTCCTGGGCAGGTACTTTGAAGTACCTACCTCCACTCCTCCCCCCTCTATATAATGGTAAATTACTGCACATTACTAGTTGTTTTAGCTCACATTTCATCCTATATTGCTATCATAATTATAAATGGTATTTATTTAGCCTTGGCCCACCTCATAAGGAGACATGTTAAGAAAACAACTCTTACTTTAAAATATGTATAATGATCCTAGTTCTTATATTATCCAACAGGAGAACCTTTATCATCAAGTCTTTCCTCTAAAAATCTTCAAAAGAGAAAAAGTTTCCAAATATCAACACGTTTTTAATTCAATGCTTAAGTCTTTTTAAATTGCCGCCTAATAAGTTCTTTTATAGATAGCGTTCATGCCGGTCTTTTTATTTATTTTTTTTTTAAAGAGCAGTGGCAAAGGGCAAATAGCAGTAGGGTAAATACAAAATATTAATAGCCATGGTGAAGGGCGAATAGCAGTGGTGTAAATACAAAATATTAATAGCAGTGGTTAGGTTAGGTTAGGTTACAAAAGATGCACGGAATTTTGAAGGGCGAATAGCAGTGGCGTAAATACAAAATATTAATAGCAGTGGTGAAATATTTTTTTTTAACAAGTTTTTTTTTAATGAGCACTGATGAAAATACTGTTTTTTTAATAAATTTTTTGTTAATGGCATGATTTATAACAGAATTCACAATTTCTATAATCTCAATATACCACTACTTTTTCTTTAAACACATTTTTTGACACACGTGCTAAACTCTATCTATAAAACAACTTATTTGGCAGCAGTTTACAGTGGCAATTTCAAAAGACTTAAGCATTGAATTAAAAACGTGGTGATATTTGGAAACTTTTTCTCTTTTGAGGATTTTTAGAGGAAAGACTTGATGATAAAGGTTCTCCCATTGGATAATATAAGAACTAGGATCATTATACATATTTTAAAGTAAGAATTGTTTTCTTAACATGTCTCCTTATGAGGTGGGCCAAGGCTAAATAATTACCTTATAAATCACTGCTTACCTTACACAACTTCAGCTTTTAACCTTGTTCATTAAAATATAGCCTATTCCAAAATCCTATTTTCATTTAAAGTTCAATATCCACGAAATCATATTATTGAGTTAGGACAAAAGTGAATACACCATTCAATGCCTTTTTTTATGCTGATTACAAATATAATAAGCATTTCTATCGGAAATGAGTTTCAGCCCCTCCCTCCTATATAGGCCAATTCAGGGTTAGGTTAGGTTAGGTATAGCCTATATAGGGGGGGGGGGGCTGAAATTCATTTCCGATAGAAATGCTTATTATATTCATAATCAGCATAAAAAAAGGCATCAAATGGTGTATTCACTTTATTCCTAACTCAATAATATGATTTTGTAGATATTGACCCATTTAAAAGTCCATCCCTTTAACTTATTTACTATCTAGCTGACCTTGCTTATGGAACCTGTTTGTGATGTCACAACTTTACTTATCATAACCCCTTTAACAGTAGCATGCAGGTGCCATGGGGTAGAAGACAACTCTGTGTTGATAAGCCATTTAAACTTTATTAATTAGGGAAATAATTTGACAAGAGATAGACCAGTAAAAAAATCCAAATTGTTTTTAGAGGACAAATTTTGTTATGAGAAGATGTTATTATTTTTATAGGTCCATGCGCTCATGAAGCTTTTTAAATATTTCTGAAGCACTAATTGACAGAGTGCTACATACATCAGAATTGACTTTAAAAGACAAGTTATGTCATGGGAAGATGTTTTTGAAATCCCCCCTCCCCAAAAGTCAAAAATTTCCAAAATTCTACTTAACAAGCTTTTTAGATATTTCTAAAGCACTAATAGATATAGCGCTACAAATATCAGAATTGACTTCAGAGGACAAATTATGGTATGGGAAGATGTTTTTGAAATCCCCCTTCCCCCCAAACTCAAAATTTTCAAAAATTCTACTTTAGAAGCTTTTAAAATATTTCTAAAGCACTACAAACATCAGAAACAACTTTAGAGGACAAATTATGTTATGAGAAGATGTTCTTGAAATCCCCCTTTGCCCCAAACTCAAAATTTTTCAAAATTCTACTTTAGAAACTTTTTTAAATATTTCTAAAGTGCTAAGACATAGAGTGCTACAAACATCAGAATTGACTTTAGAGAACAATTTATGTCATGGGAAGATGTTTTTGAAATCCCCCTTCCCCCAAACTCAAAATTTCTAAAATTTTACTCTAGAAACTTTTTAAATATTTCCAAAGCACTAATAGATAGCACGCTAAAAACATCAGAATTGACTTATGAGGCCAAATTAATTCTACAATAATTCCCTCTAAACTCCAAAATTTTTTTAATTCCCTCTTCACTCCAAACTCAAAATTTTCCAAAATTCTACTTTAGAAGCTTTTTTAAATATTTCTAAAGTGCCAAGACATAGAGGACTACAAGCATCAGAATCGACTTTAGAGGACAATTAATGTCATGGGAAGATGTTTTTGAAATCCCCCTTTGCCCCAAACTCAAAATTTTCCAAAATTCTACTTTAGAAGCTTTTTTAAATATTTGTAATTTGCTAAGACATAGAGCACTACAAACATCAGAATTGACTTTAGAGGACAATTTATGTCATAGGAAGATGTTTTTGAAATCCCCCTTTCCCCCTTAACTAAAAATTTTACTTTAGAAGTTTTTTTTAAATATTTCTAAAGTGCTAAGACATAGAGTGCTGCAAACATCAGAATCAACTTTAGAGGACAAATTATGTTATGGGAAGATGTTCTTGAAATCCCCCTTCCCCCCAAACTCAAAATTTTCCAAAATTCTACTTTAGAAGCTTTTTTAAATATTTCCAAAGTGCTAAGGCATAGAGCGCTACAAACATCAGAAAACTTTAGAGGACAATTTATGTCATGGGAAGATGTTTTTGAAATCCCCCCAAACTCAAAATTTTCTAAAATTCTACTCTAGAAGCTTTTTAAATATTTCCAAAGCACTAACAGATAGCGTGCTAACAACATCAGAATTGACTTTAGAGGCCAAATTAATTCTACAATAATTCCCCCTTCCCCCCAAACTCAAAATTTTCCAAAATTCTGCTTTAGAAGCTTTTTTAAATATTTATAAAGTGCTAAGACATAGAGCACTACAAACATTAAACAGAATTGACTTAGGAGGACAAATTATGTCATGGGAAGATGTTTTTGAAATCTCCCTTTGCCCCAAACTCAAAATTTTCAAAATTCTACTCTAGAAGCTTTTTAAATATTTCTAAGGCACTAATAGATAGCGCGCTACAAACATCAGAATCGACTTTAGAGGCCAAATTAATTTTACAATAATTCTGCCTTCCCCCCAAACTCAAATTTTTTTTGAAATCCCCCTTCTCCCCAAAACTCCAAAAATTTCTAAAATTCTCCTTGAGAAGCTTTTTAAATATTTCTAAAGCACTAATACATAGAGTGCTACAAATATCAGAATCGACTTCAGAGGAAAAATTATGTTACGGGAAGATGTTTTTGAAATCCCCCTTCCCCCCAAACTCAAAATTTTCCAAATTTTACTTTAGAAGCTTTTTTAAATATTTCTAAAGCACTAAGACATAGAGTGCTGCAAACATCAGAATCAACTTTAGAGGACAAATTGTGTTATGGGAAGATGTTCTTGACATCCCCCTTCCCCCAAGCTCAAAATTCTACTTTAGAAGTTTTTTTTTAAATATTTCTAAAGCGCTAAGACATAGAGCGCTACAAACAGCAGAATCGACTTTAGAGGACAATTTATGTCATGGGAAGATGTTTTTGAAATCCCCCTTTGCCCCAAACTCAAAATTTTCCAAAATTCTACTTTAGAAGCTTTTTTAAATATTTGCAAAGTGCTAAGACATAAAGCATTACAAACATCAGAATCGACTTTAGAGGACAATTTATGTCATTGGAAGATGTTTTTGAAATCCCCCTTCCCCCCAAACTCAAAATTTTCAAAAATTCTACTTTAGAAGCTTTTTAAATATTTTTAAAGCACTAATAGATAGAGTGCTAAAAGCATCAGAATTGACTTCAGAGGACATGTTATATCACAGGAAGAGGTTTTTAAAATCCCCCTTTCCCCCAAACTCAAAATTTTCTATAATTCTACTTTAAAAGCTTTTTAAATATTTTTAAAGCACTAATTGATAGAGGGCTACAAACATCAGAATTGACTTTAAAAGACAATTTATGTCATGGGAAGATGTTTTTGAAATCCCCCCTACCCAAAACTCAAAAATGTCTAAAATTTTACTTAAGAAGTTTTTTAAATATTTCTAAAGTAATAATAGATAGAGCGCTACAAATATCAGAATCAACTTCAGAGGACAAATTATGGTATGGGAAGATGTTTTTGAAATTCCCCTTCCCCCCAAACTCAAAATTCTGCTTAAGAAGCTTTTTTTAAGTATTTCTAAAGCGCTGACATAGAGTGTTGCAAACATCAGAATCAACTTCAGAGGACAAATTATGTTATGGGAAGATGTTCTTGAAATCCCCCTTCCCCCCAAACTAAAAATTTTCCAAAATTCTACTTTAGAAGCTTTTTTAAATATTTCCAAAGTGCTAAGACATAGAGTGCTACAAACATCAGAACCAACTTTAGAGGACAATTTATGTCATGGGAAGATGTTTTTGAAATCCCCCCAAACTCAAAATTTTCTAAAATTCTACTCTAGAAGCTTTTTAAATATTTCCAAAGCACTAACAGATAGCGCGCTGAAGACATCAGAATCGACTTTAGAGGCCAAATTAATTCTAGAATAATTCCCCCTTCCCCCCAAGCTCAAAATTTTCCAAAATTCTACTGTAGAAGCTTTTTTAAATATTTCTAAAGCGCTAAGACATAGAGCGCTACAAACATCAGAATTGACTTAGGAGGACAAGTTATGTCATGGGAAGATGTTTTTGAAATCCCCCTTTGCCCCAAACTCAAAATTTTCAAAATTCTACTCTAGAAGCTTTTTAAATATTTCTAAGGCACTAATAGATAGCGCGCTACGAACATCAGAATCAACTTTAGAGGGCAAATTAATTCTACAATAATTCCCCCTTCCCCCCAAACTCAATTTTTTTTTAAATCCCCCTTCTCCCCAAAACTCCAAAAATTTCTAAAATTCTGCTTGAGAAGCTTTTTAAATATTTCTAAAGCACTAATAGATAGAGTGCTACAAATATCAGAATTGACTTCAGAGGACAAATTATGTTATGGGAAGATGCTTTTGAAATCCCCCTTCCCCCAAAATCAAAATTTTCCAAAATTTTACTTTAGAAGCTTTTTTAAATATTTCTAAAGTGCTAAGACATAGAGTGCTGCAAACATCAGAATCAACTTTAGAGGAGAAATTGTGTTATGGGAAGATGTTCTTTACATCCCCCTTCCCCCAAGCTCAAAATTCTACTTTGGAAGCTTTTTTAAATATTTCTAAAGCACTAAGACATAGAGCGCTACAAACATCAGAATCAACTTGAGAGGACAATTTATGTCATGGGAAGATGTTTTTGAAATCCCCCTTCTCCCCAAACTCAAAGTTTTCTAAAATTTTACTCTAGAAGCTTTTTAAATATTTCCAAAGCATTAATAGATAGCGCGCTAAAAACATCAGAATCGACTTTAGAGACCAAATTAATTCTACAATAATTCCCCCTCCCCTCCAAACTCAAAATTTTTTTTGAAATCCCCCTTTGCCCCAAACTCAAAATTTTCCAAAATTCTACTTTAGAAGCTTTTTTAAATATTTCTAGAGCGCTACAAACATCAGAATCGACTTTAGAGGACAATTTATGTCATGGGCTTTGCACAGGGATTGGCTGCAGTCACTTTTTCACTGAATGTGTTACTGAAGTCAGCTTTGCACAGGGATTGGCTGCAGTCACTTTTTCACTGAATGTGTGACTGAAGTCACTTTTTTTGTTTATGTATTGAGTTTTTTTTTTTTTTTTGCAATTTTGTGAACTAACAGAAGGTTAAACATTCAAGCTCCTAGAAAAGATAACTTTACTCTTGATAAATAATGCTCCCATAGCTCCCATCTACTGTGCTAAACCATGAACAAACAATTTGAGAGTATGAACAATTCTTCCCTGAAAAGCAAGTTACAATTAGGGCACAGAATAAACCATGGGTTACTCTGACAATTAAAGCAGCAATGGCAGAGCAAGACATGCTTTATGAGACAAAGCCCCACTCTGACAAATATAAACAGAAGAGAAACACAGTAGTTAGACTACTAAAGCAAGCTAGATGTCTGTATGGACGTCTAGACATCTGTAATTGGTCAGCCAGTGACCCAAAAAAGTTCCACACAACTGTACGGAAACTAATGGGACAGCACAGGTCTAAATCCTGAGGAACCAGCAAGGAGAGAATATAACTGCAGAAGTAATTAATACATACTTTTCAAATATTTGCCACCAACAGTCTCTCCTCAGGACTTTGCCACCAAATGTTCCAATTAAAACCATCCCTATTATCACAGTTTCCCAAGTCCAAGAAAAACTTGAAAACCTAGACATTAGGAAAGCCCTGTACCCTGGTGAAATTCCTATAAGGCTGATACATGCATGCTCCCCTTACTGGCTACACCATTGGCTATGGTGTATAACCAGTGCCTACTGGAAGGCATTTTCCCAGATAAGTTTAAAAAGGCATTTATCACACCAATTCCAAAGAAAACATCACCAAACTCACCATCTAATCCCAGGCCAATTTCAAAGACTCACCTCATTTCAAAAGTCTTTATGGATTTTTTTTTTCATATTGGCTACTAGCAGAAGTAGTAGCCACAAAATCAATCCTATGCAGTTTGGTCTTTGTTATCTCATTATCTGATTATCTCATTATAGGACCTCATTATCTGGTCAGATTACTTCATGATCTACAAGAACACCTAGAAAATCCTGAGGTCCTTGCTGAAATAATCATAAGACTGTAATCAACAAAGCCCATGCCCTGGAAGTCTTGCAGTTTCTCTTATGTACTATTGCAACTTTCCATTCTGGTCATCAACAGTGCATACAACTCAAAATGGGGAAACATCCAACTTCCAAGACATCATGTGTAGAGCAGCCCAAGGAAGCAAGCTAGGTCTCTTCTCATTAATTATAGTCATCAACCAACTGATGAGGCAACACAAACAGAGGTATAAATTTGCAGATGATCTTTTGCTAAGCCGGCTGCACTTCTTGTCACAAACACCTAATCAGGTCATACCACTTGTTGCAGAGCTTCAACATCAAGCTGATCAAGTGAAGCTTCAGATAAACTTCAAGAAAAGCTGTGTAATGTGTGTCAACATAAATGAATCTGCACCTCTCCAAACAAAGAAGTCAGTAAAAATACTTGATATCACATTAAATGATGACCTCTTGTTTGTAGACCACAGCAAAAGCAGCTGACTTTCTAAAATCTAAGAACGTTTGGAATGACAGAGCAACTCCTTCTTTCTTGCTATAAAGCTTATGTAATGCCCATAATTAAATATGGCTGTCCTGTCTGACACCCCTTGCTTACAGAGAAGCACAGAAACCAAGTGAAAACATTTCAGAAGAGAGCCTGCAAAATAATTCTTGGGCCAAATCATAAAAACTATGAACAAAGCTTGAACCAACTCCAGCTCCCAACCCTAGATGAAAGGAGGCATGAAATATTGATGAAGTTTGGAGCTGACATCCTGAAGTCCTCAACACACCAAGATATCCTGCCTCTGTTTACTTCAGATAACCACGCACACAAAACAAGGTTGGCAACTCTGAAAGAGGGAAAAAACTATTGGAATGGCCGCCTACACACTTGACGACGAGATTTTTAAACTCCTTTGTGCCCTACTATGTCAGGTGTTACAACAACAATGTCCTGAAGTTGAGGTGATAGGAGTATTGTAATAAAAGTTCTGAGACAAAGTGCATCTTAGCCTGTTAAATGATATTGACCTTAGATATTTGATGCATATTTTACATATATTTGCTGAACCAAGAGAAGAAAACATTTATAAAGAAATATTTGAGGAACGTCAGAACTAGTCAAATCTAATTTTGACTAGAAATTATTATATTGTAGTGAAGAGGACAGAAGCAATTGAAAGGTAATTTGAAGTCTGTAGTAGGCCCTGATGGGTAAATTTCAATACATTCTGAGGGCAATCCAAAATTTTTGTATGTGCCATTGAATAGTGGTTTTCCTCTTATATTTTCCTCTCAGCTATCTCAGAAAACGATTTAGAGCTAGAAATTTTCAGTGGCATGCCGCCGTTGACCGTTTTGGCAGCATGCAAGCTTGCTGAAATATTTTTGGCAGTTTGCTGCCAGTTTTAGATACGGCTTTGGAGACTAGCAGGAGCACGTTGAGCTACTTTTCATCAGTCAGTGTACCATATGCCATTACAGTACAAGGTTGTGCTCTCTTTGTGGAAAAATCAATGTGATTCTTGTTTTCATGGTCATCATTTTTTGTGATGGCAAATTTTTGTGAAGAGCATGGGGTCATGACGTTTTGTTCCTGGTTTGGAAAATGGTCACAGAACCCTCTGAAATGTTAATAATAACCTGTAAAGAGGATTTTATAGGGAAAACTGAAGTGTGAGTGATTTTCCTGTTTGAAAATGTCAAATGCCAATTGATCAGTGTTGATGATTGATTGATTGATTAGTGAAATGCTAAAGACTCTGTACATCCTTTAATGGGCTGGACTAACAAACATGTTGAAAAAGTTTGTGAAGTCATTCTAGGAGATAAACCAACTGACAATTGACAAAGTTGTAGAGAAATTTGGAGTTACATAGTACAGAGAATTTGGGGTTGAGAAGGGTGGTAGAAAAATTTGTTCTTAAAATACTGACTACTGAGCAAAACAAAACCATGGAATCATGCTCTGCTTTGAAGGCTGATTTCCAAATGACCCATTTTTTTTCAAAGGACATCACAGGTGATGAATCATTGTTCTATGGATATGATCCTGAAACTAGGAAACAATAAAATCAATGAAAGACTCCAAATTCACCTCATCCTAGAAAAGCTTGTCAGGTGAAATCAAACATTAAGACAATGCTCGTTTGTCTTTTAGCTAGTAATATACCAGCTAGGGAAAATCTGCTGATGTCAAATATAGTTTTAACTGACTTTCTGTGTCAGAAGTATCACCATCAAATTTTCAGTTGCTCCAAAATAGACGTCATCAGTAAACAATCTGCTGGCGCCCTCAAAACAGGTGGAAACTATGGTATTTTGCAACAAAAAGCTTAGCATTCTGGTGGTACATAGCACACTAAAAAGATAGTGCTAGTGAAAAGGCATTATTCTTTTCAGTAATAGGCTAAATCTTGAAAACTTACAAGCCCCAAATGGCAAATGATACATTTTTTTAGTTGTGAGTCTCTCTCAATTTGTGAAAAATATATGACAAAAAAAGACAACCATTTATCTGAATACTTGCCGAAAATTCCACTAGAAAACATCTAAGACATCACTACAAATGCTTCTTCCATCCTAATGGCCCCTCCCAAACCTTCGATGCCCTTAGCCCCCCCCCCCTCCCGTAGAATTAAAATAACAATGAATCAAAAATTTTAGGCATCCAGTTTGATCAGAATGTCATAAGGGGTAACACAACATATACAGCCCCTGGGACAAGTTCCTAAATCACACTAAATATATATATTTTTTATGCAAAGTAGAAAAGTTTTAGTAGAAAATGTTGTACCTTGTTTCAACCAGAATTATAGAAAATATTCCTGATCTTGGAGTATGGATGTACTCCTTGTGATTATGAGCTTAGATGGCAACCAAATGGTATTAAGTAAAAAAAAAAAATGTTTTTCTGTCATCCAAAGTCTTTTCTGTTTAGCATCATTGATGAATATCTTACAAAGGAATATTTGTAGAAGGTCATGTGAAAATATTATTTTATTTCGGTTTTCACCATCAATACAGAATACAAAGACGTTTATCTTGAAACTGAGAGTTTACTGGCAAAGCGCTATGAAATGGGATGGTAGCAGTTCATACAAACCAAAAATTAAATTGAGAAAAAGGTTGATGCTTTCAGGTAGGAGGAAGAAAAATGGTGAGAGAACAACACTAGAAATTCACAGTTATACTACAATCACGATTTAGTTGTAAGGGTGGAACAAACAATGCTTTTCCAATAAAATGAAAAGCCCTAATAGTAGCAAATCATAACTTAAATGATATGAATTCTCGCTATATGTTGCTTTGAACTCAGATACTTGTGACCCAAGGGTTTCTGAAGTAATGATAAAGTAAACTCATGGGAATAAAATTGTAACAATTTTTTTTCTAATTCTTACCTGTCTCATATATTTGGCTATCTTCCATTCCAGTTTCAAATAGAATAGAATCTATTTGCGTTTAAAGCCCATAGACCATGACAAAACATATAAAACAAACAACAATTACACTGAAATTATAAAAATCCTTACATAATCCTACAGGAACCTAGTTCTACAGTCCATTGTGAACACTCATAAAACATTCATCTGCACCACTCTCACCAACCACTCAAAATCAAAATCCTCCCTACCAAGCACTTCCATTCTTCAATATTTTAGTTCTTCATATTCACAAAACAAGTGGTATACACTTTCACTCAAACCTCCACACATAGGACAAAAATACTGGAAATATAACAAGACTAGCAGTTCTAAACAGTTTCATTTTCTCATTATTTGTAATAATAATCATGAGAAAAATGCCTCTTATAGAACAACATAAAATTTTTGTGATTATTGAAATGTCTTTCAAACAATAATTTTCAAGTCATTGCACTCCTTTACTATTATTTTTACTGAAATAAAACAAAAATTTTCTTATGATCTATTCTTGGCTGAGGCCAGACGCTGTGCGTAATGGACTTAAACTGCTGGATTTAGAAAAAATTGATCAGCCTTTACTATAAAAACGAATTGGGGAGCATTGGAATATTCTAGTCAGTATCACAAGCGCAACAGAAAATTTGAGACTCCCAGCAATAACTTAACTTCTTAAAACTGGTCTTTGCTTTTTCTATAGGAATGCTGCCATTGAGCATGGCTTCTGCTCAATGCAGAAACCGGATTATCAGCAGAAAGTTTCTGCTGATAATCTGAAGGGCATGAGTCCCTTCAAATTATCAGTGATGAAAGAAATATAATGAGCAAGAACTCAAGCAAGCCCCTAAATTGACTTCTTTTTTTATAGAAGTCGATGCTGTATGATTCCTGACACTTCTAAGCTCCATCTAATTTCTGCTGGAAAGAATCTGGATCTCATAAAATTCGTTGGGTACAGTCAAGCAGACTTTTCCCATAACCTTTTAAGACCACTGGCTTTTCTTGGTTGATATGGTAGCAGACTTAAAAGTTTTGGTTCTAACAGTCAACGGTTTAAGTATTTTAACTACAGAATAGTTGAAATAGTTTCTGGCCTGTTGAGGTCAATGGTTTAACATATCTGTGGGTGTATTCAAGTCTTTTACTCGCGTAAAAGTCTTTTAGTCGCGATAACTATCTGTCTACCAAATTTTAAGTGAAACTATATTCTTTTAGCTTTTGGGTCATTCCCTGAGTAACCTACTGCAGAGCTTAGCAATATTATACCGTCAGTCCCAACAAAAATATTTAAGTCACATTTTTTGGGAACTATGTTGTAGTCTACCACCCGTTAGTTTGGCAGATTTTGTGTCTCATAATTTCATGGATTTCGCCCACCATGTTTGGAAAATATCTGCAACATATATCGTGCCTGATAATTTATTTAATTAACTGTATATAGGAAGGCAGTGGGTGAGTATCCTCTAAAGAAAATGCAGAAAGTGGTGGTATGAGAATAACGCTTAAGAGTGGTGCTATTTTTGGGTTTTGCCCCTCCTCCATCCAGAAAAAAAATTCTTCTGATTTACTCTCTAAGGGCACCTATGTGCATCTTTGAGGGAGGAGTTTCTAATGCTCTCAAAGATAAATAGTAGCCAGAATAATATCTGGTGATTTGACTGTGTTGATTTCCAAACATCACTAACAAAATTAATTGGTAGCACGCCTAAAGCGTCGCTTGCGAGGGTGTGTTACTAATAAAAAATAACTACAGATATAAGCTACAAGGAATATAAGGAGTTTGAAGGTGCAAATGTCTACTGAAAAATATTTACATTTGATTAGCTTCTTTTGCACGAGGTCAGCTTACAGTAGATCACCTAATGGCACAATAGATAACCCATGGACGCAATAGTGATTCTCTGATGATTTTCAAGATCCGTGCAACCTTTTTTTAGACGTGTTTTTTTAGATCAATTTACAAGTTAGAAAGACTTCTAGGGGAGGGGTTGAAGTGGGCAACGCCAACCCTGGATTTCTGTTTCTCTGGGAAAATATGAACATCTTCAAATTTGTGGAGAAGTAGGCTCTTATTCCTGTGTGCTTGCTTTGCTGTGCTGTTAGTTCATAGTTTTTGGGAGGAGGGGAGGAAGGAAATGTATTTTTCAAAGATAGGGAGCAAGGAATTAATTTTTTTTTTTTTTTTTTTTTTTTCGATAAAAATCCCCCCCCCCCCCCTCTAAAAAAAATGTCTAGAAATCTGTGACTGTTTTCCCTCCTCCCTAATTGGCGTCACTTGTGCATGATCGGATAGCAGCTTATTGAGAAAATAGTAATGCCAATTTCTCATTTTTAGGGCATCAGAGAGTGACCTCCGACCATTTTTGCCATGTCTTGTACGAATGAGTCTAATAACGCCTCTTGATTTGTCGGATGATTGTAAACTTGCAAGAAGGTCGGTTTCTTTAATACTGTGTGGAATTGAAGTCGTCAATTCAATAGTTGGACTTCTATCAGTAGATTTTCCTACATTGGAACCAGATTTAAAGAAAGAGCATTCTCTCAGGTAACTTCAATTTTAGTTGTCAATTAATTGCAAGCCACGTTTTACCTCGAACAATTGTTCTTGGTTAGATACGTTCTTGAGGCTATAGCTCAAATCGTAGGATTAAAGAATTTGTTAGGTTCACGCCAAAAAGGGAAGAACATTACAAAACAGTGAAAGCAGGGTTTATTCAGTAATACATCCTCCTATCCTAGAAAAATTATTGTTTTTTGGCTCTCATAAAAGAAAACCGAATTGTTATTTTTTGTCTTCTTATTTCTTTCCTTATTTTCTTTTTAGCTAGTGAATGTAACATGACAGTTGCAAGCAGTTTTATCTCACATAAGTCGCCTGTTGCAATGCAAAATGCCATTGGCTATTTTCCCAATTGTATAGGAGAGCGAACAAAATGAAAACGAGTTTCGATAGATGTCAGTATAAAAATACTTTTAAACTCGTATGTCTGTCTCTAAAGTTTAAACTTATTAAATAAATAAAAAAAAAATTTTTTTTTGTCAACTGAAAATAAACAGCAACATTAAAACTTAAAATGAACAGAAATTACTCTTTATATGATGGGGAATGTCCCTTCCTCAACACTCGCTCTTTACACTAAAGTCCTCAAGTTCTTCAAAAATACTTATCATTCAAGTTCAACAGGCCTTGTGGTTGAGCAGTCTTTCTTAAAGAATTGTGACAAAAAGTCAAACTTTAGCGAAGGGACAGCCACCCTCCTATACGGAATGATTTCTGCTCGTTTTAAGGTTTGATGGTGCTCCTTACTTTCAATTGAATAAACTACTTTTTTTCGAATCCTATTTGGAAATCCCCTTATATCCCCCTTGCCCCCTCGTGTAAAATTGTCCCTGAAAATTACCCCGGAGACTTTTTCCCCACGGAAAATTCTCTCCGTGGAAAATTCTGGCAAAAAATGCAATATTCCACATTTCTGTATAACGGAGCTCAAAACCTCTATAGCAGGGTTCTCCAATGTGCTGAATCTTATGTGATTTTCACTAAGATCGCCTGGCCTTTTGAGGTTGTTCACCCCGTTTTTTGAAAATTGGTAAATTTCCTCTGGCTTTTAACTTTTTATGGGCGATATTAAACTTGTGGTGATTTTATGGGTGATGTGCTAATTGCAAAACGCATTAAAAGATTATCAGATAGTTCCACAGAAAACACAGATCAAAGGGAAAATTCAGTTTATCTTGGTCTCCCATACGTTAAAGGGGTTTCAGACCACATTTCAAAAAATCTAAGGAAAAATAACATTTACACTTATTATAGACCCAGAAAATCTATCAGGTCCCAAATTTATCAAGGTAAAGACCCTATCCCGATAGGTGAAAACTCCGGTGTCTTCAGAATTCCTTGTTCGTGTGGTCTTTGGTATATCGGAAGAACTGATCAGCGACTAACGGATAGATTAACTCAGCACTCTAGTTCAATTAATAATACACTTAAAAAGCGAAAAAAAAACAGAAAATGTTGACTCTGCCCTTGCAGAGCACATTTTTGAAAAACCAGACCATACTATTTTGCTTAATCAAGCTAGCCTTATTTCGCATGACAAAGGTATTGTCCAGCACTACAGAGAAGCTGTTGAAATTTATAAATACCAACATTTAGGTCTAGCTTTAAACAGAGATTCCAGTGATTTAAGAATAAACTGATCTTAAATCGGAAGGTCTTTGGTATATCGGAAGAACTGATCAGCGACTAACGGATAGATTAACTCAGCACTCTAGTTCAATTAATAATACACTTAAAAAGCGGAAAAAACCAGAAAATTTTGACTCTGCCCTTGCAGAGCACATTTTTGAAAAACCAGACCATACTATTTTGTTTAATCAAGCTAGCCTTATTTCGCTTGACAAAGGTATTGTCCAGCACTACAGAGAAGCTGTTGAAATTTATAAATACCAACATTTAGGTCAGGCTTTAAACAGATTCCGGTGATTTAAGAATAAACGAGTCATATTTCGGTTTTCTCAAAAGAGTAGCTGATACTTTAGTAATCCCTGAAATAAACCTTGAACCACTTTCCCAGTCATCTAATCAAACACGTGAACAACCCCTTAGGTCTCAAAGGGTGTCTGCAAGAAATGCATTAATTAAAATCCGAAATCAGATGACATAGTTCTCAAACTTATTTAATTGCTGGTTCGTTTTGTTTGTGAGTGAATGAATTGTTTTCTTTTCTTTGTCAGTTGTTTGCTAGTATCCGTCGATGGCAGTTCATAGTTTTTTGGTTTTTGTGCAAATCGCGGATATTGGCGAATAACTCGCTTTTATGGTTGTTAGGTATTTGGTTTTAATTCTTTTAATTTTTGGCTTTTATTGAATTTTATTCATCTTTTAAGTTTTTGGTTTTTTTCTTTGGTTTTTTGGTTCTTTTCACATTGACTTTCCGCATTTGTTTTTTGTTGTTTTTTTTCTTCGGCACTTTCCTTGGATACATTATTTTGTTTCGCGCTGAAGAAGAGAGGCGTTTGTCCTCTCGAAATATTCGCTTTGTTTTTTCAGTACTTTCATTTGGCCTATTAAACCCCATTTTTGCTCGTTTTTCTTTCTTTATGTGATGTCAGGCCAATGTGGTTTAAGAAAGTTTATATATTTGGAATCAGCTTTTATAGGATCACTGGTTCAATTCGATTACCCCCAAGGAAAACTTAAAAAAAATAATAGTAATAATAATAAACACGCATCCGTGATCTTCCTTGTGGCAAAACATGCAATATTCCACATTTCTGTATATAGGAGCTTGAAACTTCTATAGACTAGCAGGGTTCTTTGATGTACTGAATCTGGTAATGTGATTTTCACTAAGATCAACTGGCCTTTTGGGGTTGTTCATCCCCTTTTTTGAAAATTGGCAAATTTCCTCATGCTTGTAACTTTTGATAGGTAATATTAAACTAAACTTTGTATATTTGGAATCAGCATAAAAATTCAGTTCACTGGATGTATCTGTTTTTATGAAAATTTTGTTTTTTAGAATTTTGGCTATTATTGAGCCAGGTCGCTCCTTACTTCCAGTTCATTGCCACGAAATGTTTGAAAAGCCCTCAGTTTTTCTCTACTGCTTGCGCTAAAATTCATCTAGCACTTGCCTGAAAATTTTCAAGTGACAAAAATATAGCCAGTTGGCGATTGCAAGTGTTTTAAGCACTGATTGCATCTCAAAAACCTTCACCTGAAGTTATTATTGTTCAAAACAAATGCGAATTAATAAGCAAACATTTATTTTTTGCTTTATATCAAAGTTGTTCTTGTGTTAGAGCATTTCTTTTTTGAGCATTAGTATGAAAAAGTTAACTGCATTGTAAAGAGTGACGGGGGATTGCTGGCCCTTTTATATACAGGATCATTTCTGTTCGTCCTAAGTTTTAAAGTTTCTCTTTACTTTCGCATGAATTTTTTTAGCATTTAGTATCTGTTCGTTTTTAATATCATATTCAGTATAATTTAAATATAAGGGTAGCTCCCCTCCCAATCACTCCTTGCCTTTACACTAAAGTTTAATTTTGCACAAGAATACTCTGAAAGTGAAAATTGCCCTTAAAAAGCTGACCGCTTAAGTTTTCTTTTTTAAGTTGGCCTGAATTTCCAAAATCACTTTTCATGTTGTAATGTTTACACTTTTTAGAGGATGATTCATAAAGTGTTTTACTAATACAACAAACTTTAAGAAAAGAGCAACCTGTACTAACATTAACCAAATGTCTAGAAAACAAGATTTTGATGACGTTAAATATATAAAATAGATCCAATTCTTATGGTTAATCTCAATATATGTAAAATTCGTTAAAACTTAAATTGACTTAGAAAAAATAAGAGCCTGAGAACGTTTTAAAAATTTTAGGCAAAGGGAGAAAACACTCCTTAATTGGGATGTAATGCTAAGGAAAATAGTGCCATCACATTCAGCAGATTCAAGAAACCAATTGCAGAGGTTTCAAGTCCCTATATGCCAAATACTCAAAATTTTTCTTCTTTTTTTTTCTTAGAAATTGGATGCGAGAACAGATGCGTGTTTATTTGTTCATTTATTTTGTTTGTTTTTAAAGTCGACTATATTAAATAGTAGCCCTTAATTATCAGAAAATGGGTCATTCGAACGGAAATTAAAAGTTCTACTACCCTTTTTACGTAACGAAAGGAATCGTGCCTCAAGAAAGGACTTAGCTCTACCATTTTATGCCGCAAAATATGATTTTTGGCCCAAACCTCCAAATTTTTGTTCGATGGCATCTTGGCCATAATTGGGCCGCGATTTCTGTCTTTTAGCACAAAATGGCAAAAATTTGCAATTCACTGTGGTTGTATATCAAACTTATAGGTTACCACCCACTAGGGAAAGAAAATAACCCAATTACATTCAAGTCTTTCCCAATAGCTAGTATGAAATAATAAAAGACTGTATAATTGTTCGTAATGGTGTATTTACGTTCCCTTTAAAAAAAAACAAAAACAAAAGAGCTATTACACAGAACAAATATACAGCATGACTAACTATCACACAATATTGCAAAGTTGCATACCATGTTTCGGGGGTGGTGGGAAGGGTAAATGTTTTTTTTTAAATAGAATTGGACAATTCCCTATAAGCAATATTTTTCCAACTGTATTTACGTTCCCTATATTAGCCCTTTTTATATGGACTTTGTATGTTTAGGGATGAATGTGGCAAGATGACCTCTGAGACTGAAAATAAATTTATATAGCTTCTCACTAATTTTAAACTGATTAACAATCTTATATTTTTGCTCGACAATATTTCGGCCCTGTTTGGGCCATAAATCATGTTTGGTGGCATAAAATGGCAGAGATAGGCACTTTCTTGAGACACGATTCCTTTCGGTATGTAAAAGCGGCACTAGGACTTTTGATTTTCGCTTGAATGAACCGTTTGCTAATAATTAAGAGCTACTACTTTAATATAGCCAACCCCTAAAAACAAACAAAAGTAAATGAACAAATAAACACGCATCTGTTCTCGCATCAAAGTTCTAAGAAAAAAAAAAAATTTGAGTATTTGGCATATAGAAACTTGAAACCTCTCCAATAGGTTTCTTGGATCTGCTGAATGTGATGGTGCTATTTTCCTTAGCATTACATCCCATTTAAGGGGTGTTTTCTCCCTTTTCCTAAAATTTTTAAAATGTTCTCAGGCTCTTATTTTTTCTAAGTCAATTTAAATTTAATGGATTTTACATATATTTAGATTCACCATAAAATTGGATTTATTTTCATATATTTAACGTAATCAAAATCTTGTTTTTTAGATGTTTGGTTACTGTTCGTTCAGATCGCTCTTTCCATAAAGTTTGTTATGTTAATAAAACATTTTATTTAAAATAAATATAAAATAAGTAAGAAATTCGCATTTTCGTAAAAAAAAACAAACATAACAAAGTGAATAGAATTATGACTGGGGGTTGGGGGGATGCTACATCTCCAAGCAAGGAAGTGAAAACAACATACGTTTTTACACGACTTAAATTCACTCAGATCCCCTATTTATCAAAAAATTAAATATAAAAAAGGCAAGATAAATTAATGAGGAAATAATTTAAATTGGGTCATTAATAGTGTATCCAAACATCAAATTGAAATTTAATCTAGGTAAAATTGACAAATCAAGTTTCAACCGATTTCTAAACTCTAAATAAATGAAAGTTGGTAGCTTATTTTATCTCTTAAATCTATTGCTTCTTATATTTTAGGTTAAAACAGGGTGTTCAGATTGAAGAAACCGTTCAAAATTCTGTTCTTGAATTTGAAAGAAGTGAAGCTAAAAGAAAATTCAGGCTGGTTTTATCAGAGATTTTTTCAGTTGTAGCTAAGGTAAGTTGCTCCTCTTGTACCCAAGGTTGGATCAAACAACGTTTTAGAGGGATAGAGTGAAGCTGGATGCCCCTAGATATTTCATTAAGAAGGCAACCCTTAAAACCTATAGAATTTAGGTTATAACAGTTATGAAGGTTCTTTCTTGTCCCTATTTTTAAAGGCATGAATTTTTTATTCCAAAATTTCAGCTTCTTTCTGTGTATAGAGTATTGCTGGATTTGGTTTTTTACTATCTTTCCTCTTAAGTTTGGAATCTTGACATTTTATATTTTATTTTCAATATGAAATTCTGCACGTTTTTATTGCTTGATAAAACGGTATTTTTATTTCTTAAATTGAGTTTTTTTTGCATAAAAGAATTTATTGAACACCGTTGAAACTAACGTCTATTCTCTGCCCCCATTTTCTTTCACTAAGGTCACGTGATCTCTTTCTCTGGCACCTAAGTTGCATGCCGATGCTTGATTTCTTTGTATTTTTTTTCTAGCGATCCACCCTAACATTTATTCTCTGCCCCCATTTTCGGTCACTAAGGTCACGTGATCTCTTTCCCTGGCACCCGAGTTGCATGCCGATGCTTGACTGGAATCTTGGATCTCTGGATGTAGTTCTTTGTATTTTTTTTTCTAGTGATCCACCCTAACGTTTATTCTCTGTCCCCATTTTCTGTCACTAAGGTCACGTAACCTCTTTGCCTGGCACCCAAGTTGCACGCCCTCTCCTCCTCCCAGATCCGGCACTGCTCGAAATGATTTTTTTGTCGCATATTACCAGCCTTCTTTGAGAGGATAATTGCATTGTGATTTGATTTTTAATAGATATAATTTTGAAACTGTTCCTCGACTGCCTCAAATGAATGTGATCAAGCCTCAACATATATTCAGATCGTCACATTGAATGTGACTGTAAGCCCAACCATCCTACTGTGTTCTTAGTATGTTGAGTACGTATATTATGTTTATACCGCTTTAAAATTATGTTTTGTGCAGTTTCTGCTCAGCTTAAAATATGTATGATGGGTTTTGATTAAAAGTGACTGGTGAGAAATTCCGTATACCAGTACAAGTTAACAAGTCGCTCTTATAGTTGCGAACAGGAATTTTAGGCTGAGTAAAACTTTGCACATGATTCGTGCTTGAGTGGCCAAAATCTTGAATCTTTGAAAAAGCTAGAAGAAGGTCAATCTTTTCTTGAATTTGCTTCTGAATCTGAAAATTCCAGAAAGATATGCTTACAATCCGGAATTATGCCTGATAAACTTGGTCGAGAACTTTTTAATATTAGTAATATCATTTAGGACTTAAATTTGGCTAATAAGGCTAATTAGTTCATGTTTGGTTTTCAAGGATAATATATTTGGGTGGTAAGTCGAGGTTCATTTAAATTTGGCTTTGTTTTTCTTAACACTTTTCATTATTCTGAGAAGATCGTCTTCAAAGTTTCTCAAGTTTTGTGGCACTTTTCCCACCCATTGCGCCACACTAGATGCAGGATTGAAGTGAAAAGTTATTAAAATTGGTTCTAGACAGTATTCTTTCCAATTATGCAATTAAAATACATGCCAAAGTTCGCTGTGCTAAATGTCAGTTTTTCAACTTTGGCAAACGGGGTAAAATGCTGCAGATAAGTTTTTTTGCCAGAAAAACCTTTGCGGGGGATTTTATTAGGACATTCTTGCATATACCATTTGATTCGCCTCTTTGAGCTGAATTCAGTGGTATATCTAACTCGGACAGGGACTTTTCATGTATATACGCGTTTCTACCTTTGAACGGCGGTAACCTCCGTCCCTTCATTTAAATTAACTATCGTGTCTTGTTAATAAATCCTAATTCTTTTCCAGAAAGAGACAAGCCGTGACTTTGAAATTAAGAATGTGCAACTTTTTGCTACAGACTCTTTTATGGAAGAAGTATCTGATGTACTCTGCGTTGCAATGGCCGAACTTCCTAACTTAATGCCACTTACTGATGTTGTTGATGCTCTCATGCAAATTGAAAACGGAGACTGGCTCATTGAAAGGATTGTTGCAAACATGCCAGACATGCTATTAGAAGGTAACTAGGGATACGTTCCAGGTGGAAATTTTTATTCAATACGTATTTGCTTCAAATTTAATATGAATTAACTGCAATCTTGGAATAATATATTAACTAGGCCTACTACCTTAGTACGCATAGGCCTACTACCTATTTTATAATGATTATTAAAATAGGAGTAATTTTAATAAGTAGAATAAAAAAAAATAAGAATATAAAAAATATGAGTGTTAATGCCTTAATGTCCATTAATTCTCATAAATTTGGCCATTTGCCTCTACTTTCATCGTTTTGATGATAGTTATGCAGGAGGTAATGCACTGAAGATGCTAGTTAACCATATTCACAGAAATTTAGTAAAAATTTAAACATTAACTTAATTTTTGATCGTTCAAGCAGTTAATTCGCTCTCACCCGGGACGGAAAATTTGTTTTTTCATTAAATATTATTAACTCTCTGTCAAAGCTGGAACGTATTCTAGGAAAGTCAAATAAAATAAGAATGCCTTTTTGTACTTTTCAAATTGAAAAACCAGTCAGTTAATTAGTCTAGATCCCATAGTAAAGAAGGTTCTAATATAGGAGGCACAATCTTTTATCTGAAATTTTAAAATCTGGCAAATTTCGAAAAATATATTTTGTCAGTTAACAGTCATTATTATGATGAAATACGGTTTGATTCAAAATTTAGAATTAAGACGGAAGTTGAACTAAATACGAAGGGGAACGGGAAATCGTGGATTTCCGTTTTCAAAAAACAATATGAAGATAAGGGTTTAAAAAAGGTTACTTTTTCGTCATAGTTTAAATTCTATATCTTGGTTCTCAGCAAATGCCAAATTAGAAATTGTTTATAAAACTCATCTTACCTCGGCAAGTTTAATTATTTGTCTATTGGAAAACCTGTCTACAACAGCATTGAAAGGACAGAGCCTTAAAGGAAAAACGAAAAAATGTATACACCGAAAAATGACCTTCTGAATAAATAAAAAACAGCACCACAAAACAAAAACATCAGTGGCATCGTTTGGAGGGGAAAAGGGGGCAGTTGTCCCCCAATAATTTAGAGAAAATATTGTATAGCCCGTGCCTCTTGACTCTCTGCTTGTGGACCCCTCTTGCCCCCTCCCCCCAATAAAAATGCTGGAGC
>JAQQPU010000057.1:32458-47501 GCA_029168905.1 Artemia sp. Kazakhstan ARC1039 | reverse complement strand
ATCTTAACGTTTAAACTCTCAATATGTATATTGAAATTATGAAAAAGTAACTGCTCTGCCTTGCACACACACACATGTTGAAAATTTATTATTTTCGATTTTTAAAAATATTTAAACATCCCACCACTCACCTTGTACCATTAAAGAATTTAAGTTAATTTTTGCCGACCGAGTTGTTTTCTATACTCTACACATCCACCTCGGTCTGAAATTAAATAGTGACCGTGTGGTAGTACCTTCACACCATCCTCAAGTACATAGACTTTGTCTGATATGGCCGACAAGGCGTTTTTCTCAACTCTAACTGTGTAGTTTTTAAATTGTAAAGAGCAAATCGCCATGACTTTCGCTCTTGAGACTAAACTACGTTCCACAAAGTTTCTATAGACACTCATATTGAAATTATTTTTTACAAAGTGTTTAGGCACCCCCTTGCAAACTTGTTTGATATCCTTGTTGTGCGTTTCCACACAGTATATCTTCGGCCCAGGAAACACAACACTGGATATAAGATCCCTTCCCGTTTCAAATTTTAACATTAACAATTGATTTCAGGCCTGGCGCTTCACTAGCTCTGGATAGAGGGATTCATTCCAGTTGGTGTAGTCCATTCGTGAGCTAATGTACTCTCCATTTTCCAAATCATTCAACAAATTTTCAGTTTTAACTTTTAACAGGAGTGAATCAGTGTCCCTATAATACACTTGAACTTGCCCCTCAATCGGCCATTGTACCTTGCATACATTATAATAAAATGATAACATGAGTTTTTTATATTTCCGTTATTACACTACCGCCTGCAATATTTTATTTAAAATAATATTTATTTTCTTACGATATAGGAGCACCATATTAGAGTCTACGATTGTGAACGATGTGAAGTTTGAATCCGCAATGATTCGAGCACAATCTTTGGGATTGGTTAGAATGTCACAACGAGGTCTGTTTCGTACGCTTTCGCACATTTTACCAAAGGCTGAGTTTAAAATGAGTTTATAGACTTCTTTTTCAACTTTCGTTTTCGCTTGTGAACGTTTACTCACAAAGGTGTCAATAAACGTTTTCATGTACGGCGTTTGATCAAATTGGAGGGCTCTATGAATCTTTGTGACTTTGAAACCATTGGACACCATCCATTTCAATAGCACGTGATGTACAACGATATTCTGTTTCAGGTTGAGGTCGGCAATAAGTATTTGCTTTGAAGGCACCCAGTGCATACTCCCATCCTCGATTAAAGATAAATTGTAGGAACTCCCCTACAGCTCTCCTATGGGACTCTCCCCTAGGAGAGTCCCAACCCACCAGCCTATTTATGCATGGGAAAACAAAGTCTTTTACCGAGTCATGGATTTCCATGGGTATTTCACCGTCAATTTCAAAAAACCATCCCTGTGCCCCATTCTCCTCAACGGTAGTAATGTTGGGGAAATTCGAAACACATGGATAATTGAGCCATTTGTAATGCAAACAGTAGTGAGACATTGACGATGGATAAAGGGAATTCATATCCAAAAAACTGCGTCTGACTTTTCACCGGTGTGCTGTCCGGTCGGATCAGTTTTTACGATACGGTCCCCATGAAAAACATACCCAGCCCTTATTGATCCCTCTACAAACAGATGCTGATCTAAATCAGCGATCAGACCTATTTCTTCTTTGCTGATTTTAATAATCAAGTCCATCACCAGATGAGGAGTGGAAAAATAATACCCTAAATCCAAACCAAATTCCCCACAGGTTTTATCCGTATTTTTGCAAACAATGTCCAGAAGACTCAGTACATCACTGGCCAAGTAGAGTTTAAAGTAATCCCACCCATTTTTACACCCGCCCTTTGCCCGAACCCTCTTAGCAAATTCATAGCCACCAGTGGTGTACTGACTGTCCGTAAGAGAATCGTAAAATCCTTCAATAGGCGGTAATGACCCCTTATCTAGCCTCGAGGCAGAGTTGTAGTAATCATATGCATATAAACCCTTGTACGCTAATCGAGCATACATTTCATCATCGGGGAAGCGTTTTTAAGGAGGGGGAAGGTATCAAAATTGTCGCTGTTCCGTACCTGAATCAATTGACTTAAGGACATGGGGAAGAAACTGAAAGTCTAAGAAACGGATTTTATTCAGGCACGTGCTACCCTTGTCTGCTGTTTTCCACATTAATTCTAGCAGCAGTAGATTCTCCGATGATTTGGGTATGATATTATATGGAAAAGAACCATCTATCCAAGCGTTATCTACAGCTCCTCCCTTGGCAATGCGGGCCAACGCCGGTAAAATAAACTTTAAGTCGTAATTGGAATTGTGTATAAAAACCGGCACAAAATATTGCTGTCTAACGTTTACATTGCACGATTGATGTGCAACCCCTCTAAAGTTACTCTCCCCCCGACCCATTGTAATTTCCTGCCATAAATGATCGTGGTCGATCATCTTCTTCTTTCCCCCATTGCCAATACCATCATCAAATTCTCACTTGCACACTCAACATATTTTACGATTTTTAATTGCCAATCTGTCATCTGGTGATAGGAGCATATGATAGTTTGTGTAGCGAAGGCGAGAAATTACACCATTTGCTGTATTAATTAGACTGGTCAATGCAGAGCGCATACAGTCTTCACCCCCTTTCGACTCAACTACATCCAGAACTTGGTAGTATTACTGAAGTCTCGTTGCACATGAGCGTAAAAGACCCCTATGGCTTCGTGTATTTTAACACGATTTGGATTTGACGAATCGTACACGTCTGTGAGTTTCGCTTCGCAGTCTAAAGCGATCGTATTTATCTGTAGGAGCGTGTTCTGAAAGTACTTAAAACGTAAGATCACCCTATCTCTGCTAACAATTTCCACGGCCTGGTATCCATGGCGTTTACAGTGTTTCATATGATCCTTTAACTTTAAATTACTACGAAATCTTGAGAGGCATGATGGACAGTAGAAACGTACCTCATGTTTTTACCCTCCCCAAAAACCCTACTAATATACGTAATTGTATTGAAATGTCCTATCGAATCAGGCTCTAAAGGAGGTGTGTATAGAAGCCAGACCCAAAGCTTCAATGAATCAATGGACGGAGCCCTCACTGAAAATAATACCCCTTTTTATCAGAACGCTGGCCATCCTCAAATTCTGTTTTATACTGCAACACCACAACACCGATCTTTAAATGTGCATTAGCCCACTCAAAAATGTATATCCCCTTTAATGTTATGGAAAATTGATCATTTAAACAATTAAAATCTACTTTAAGGAAACTTTGACTCATCCCCATTAGCTGCTAATTTTTTTTAACTTTTTCTTAAAGGCATTTTTACGGAGGGGTCTAAAGGTGGCAATTAAAAATGCATATTTGAAACACTGTAGCCTCGCATCGAAACAGATTCGTTGTATTCCCTGACAACCCTCTAAATCTGAATGACATTTTAAAACTATAGCCCCCTCCCCATCCCCACCTCTTAAAATATATTTTTTTTAATCTGCAAATGTTAACGCTTAAGCTCTCAATAAATAAAACAACCGATCCGCTACTATCCTCATTGTAATTATCTAGTTTAGTCACAATGCTGCTTACCCAATCTAAAAAAACCTCATAATTTGACAAATACGGGCGAATTGCTAACATTTCTGTATGCAAGTATTTAGAATAGAGTCCGCTCACATTTTCATTAAAAAAATATTTTTAGTGCTATTGATGCTTTTAAACTGTCCCTCCCTCCCCACACCCCCATCTGTTGTTCAAGAAGGGCTCGAATCTTGTAAACATAGGAGTGAGTAATAGCCAGGGGGTTATTATACCCCCTGACATTAAGGAATTAAAGGGGTCACCAAAAACGGCCGTATAGACATTTGTATGGTGCAAGGCAGAGTTAGATAGGAAAAAATCTGGTAATATAAATGCCGGTGACTCATTGTCACTACTATCATCCTCAATGGTGGGGGGGGGGGGTGGTATAGAGTCGTCAATAGCACCACCACCAGTCTGTACAATTGCATTAGTTGGCCGTGGTGTAAAATCACCCAATTCACTGAGTATGCCTTCCAGGGTATTTGGGGAAAGCTGATCTAGCCAGCCTGCACTGTCTTGTGTTGGAATTTCTGTATGATTATTGGCATGAGAACTCGGTTTAGATGCACTTGTGGGCCTATGCCCCAGATATTCATGTATAAACATGTTTGCCCATTCCGGGTCCTCAACTATATCTATATCGCAACTTAAATCGTCTAGATTCACTAATTCCCCAAAACAATCGTTTAGAAACCCTCTTTGCGATTGCAAGTTATCAACAACAACTAAAGCATCATCTCTAAAGTCCATTGGTGGTGATGTAAGGATTGTCGAAGGTGCATTGCAATAAGTGCTTCTTGAGTTGACGCCGATGATTCACCGATGTAAATCTATAAAAACAGGGTTTATTTTCCATGTGAAATATCCACTATCTTATATAGTCAAAAACTATGCCAATTTTTGCCCCTAGTCATATGTTTACCGGCTACTAAATAAGTACCAAAATTCATGTATCAAAGTTAAAGCACTATCTGATTAAGGTTTTTTGCCCCATCCCTCTCTCTTTTCTTCAACATCCCCCTCTTTTTTACCCAACTCCCTCTTTTTTCTTGATCCATTACCCCATGAGTTAAAACACACACAGACACACACCTTCTTGTCTCATAATTGGATAACTATAGCTTGAGAATAGTTTTTAAGCTAAATACTTGTCCACTTCAATCATACAAAGTGCCTGCAGACAACTTAACCAATTTCATATTTCGCCAATTTTTACGATATTAATTTCACAGAAAATAATTGACCAGAAAAAATCCCGGTACTTATTTAGTAGTTGATAAACATACACGACGTGAAGTATGGCTAATGCCAGTGAAATAAAAGAAAGAATGATAAAAAATATCTGTCACGGAGTTACCAACACCTTACTAAGAAGCGATAACCTATTTTTTTCGTAAAACATTTCAATGCGCTTCTAGTCACATGTTTACCGTCTACTAAATAAGTACAAAAAGTCATGTATCAAAGTTAAAGCACTATCTGATTAAGTTTTGTTTGCCCCATCCCCCTCTTTTTTCTTCAATATCCCCCTCTTTTTTTCTTAATCAATTACCCCATGAGTTAAAACACACACAAACACACACCTTCTTGTCTCATAATTGGATAACTATAGCCTGAGTATAGTTTTTAAGCTAAATACTTGTCCATTTCAATCATATAAAGTGCCTGCAGACAACTTAACCAATTTCATATTTCGCCAATTTTTACGATATTAATTTCACAGAAAATAATGGACCAGAAAAAAGCCCGGTACTTAATAAGTAGCTGATAAACATACACGACGTTAAGTTTGGCTAATGCCAGTGAAATAAAAGAAAGTATGATGAAAAAAATATCTGTCACGGAGTTGCCAACACCTCACTAAGAAGCGATAACCTATTTTTTTCGTAAAGCATTTCAATACGCTTCCAGTCACATGTTTACCGGCTACTAAATAAGTACCAAAAGTCATGTATCAAAGTTAAAGCACTATCTGATTAAGGTTTTTTAAAAAACGCGCGAATGAAAAATATCTATTTTCCTTAAATTCCTTTGAAAAATATACATGTTGCATACAAGAATCCACAATCAAAGGCGGGTTTTCGTGAGCATAGCATGTGACTGCTAAATGCCTCCTGTATTTGATTTGGCCAAGAGGCGCGCTGATCCCCGAGGTGTAAGTTAATTACTCCCTGAGAAGTTAAATAGAAAATACACTAGATCCGGTTTTGGTATGTAATGTATTATTTTTTAACTTTGCTACATGGAGGCCATCTCTGATTAATCAAGGCGTGAAAGTTGAACGATAAGCAACTAGTTTGAAAAAGGAATTTGCAAAGCGAAATTGTGAGCGCGTTCTAATCTTGAATTAAAAAAATATGTGGTTATTATGGATTTTCATTTATGTAGAATAGTAATAGGTTTTTGTTTTTGGCACGCTCACCAGCTCTTCCCCCCCCATCCAGAATTACACAAAACTATCTGATAAATGCACTTACGTTAGATTTTGTAGATAGCTCATCAGAAATACCATCTCTATCAAAAGGGGGCGCAAAGCAGATTACACTTTCCCTCCTCAAGTTCAAAGATCTGATTAGGTTCCTGTCAGTGCTATCAGAGCCGGCATCTAGCTTCGGTCGCTTTTGGTCGGGACTTTGAGCATCAATCTCCTGGAATAAAAACTAATTTTCAGTTTTTTCCCTGAGATAACTTATATACATATATGGTTAAACTCATAAAAAAAAGAAAAAAATTTGACTATCAACACAAAATGGATTCTTTTAATACAGCATAAAAAAGGCGGTTGTCTCCTCCTCAACAGCTAGCTCCTTGCATTAAATTGTTTAGTTCTTTTGACAAAAAAGTTTCTTATTGCTCCATATAAAAGACCCTTAGAGCCATCCGTGTTTTTTAACTTTTAGTAAATATTCCAACAGACAAAGTTCGTCATAAATACATCAAATCGATTTACAACCCATATACCTGAAAAAGGATTTCGATGGGACTGCATGATAAACCCGATATATCTTAGCTAACATTAAGAAGAATTAGTAGGTGTAACAGTAAACTTTGGTTTTCCATTATCTGATAATAACATATTTACAGATCAGTTCAATATGGGCCAGTGAAGACTTAATGCCAAAACAAAATGGATTCTTTTAATACAGCATAAAAAAGGGGGTTGTCTCCTCCTCAACAGCTAGTTCCTTGCATTAAATTGTTTAGTTCTTTTGAAAAAAAAGCTTCTTATTGCTACATATAAACGACCCTTAGAGTCCTCCGTGTTTTTTAATTTTTAGTAAATATTCTAATTGACAAAGTTCGTCATAAATACATCAAATCGATTTACAACCCTATGCCTGAAAAGGGATTTAGATAGGATTCCATGATATACCCTATATATCTTAGCTAACATTAAGAAGAATTGACACGTGTAACAGTATACTTTGTTTTTCCATTATTTGATAATAGCATATTTACATATCAGTTCAATATAGGCCAGTGAAGACTTGCCAACACAAAATGGATTCTTTTAATACGGTATAAAAAATATACTCACATGCGTTCTCTTAGAATTCTCCATCTAATCCCAATATCAGAGCAAATAATTAATCAGAACGATTAATATATTTTACTCGCTGAATGACTTATTCAAACAAACGAATGAATTTAAGAATAAAAGGTTATCCTTTCAAGTTGTTTTTTTTCAACTGATCTAGAAAAACTAATTGCATCTTAATTTATACTGGAAAAAACATGATTATATGACCTCCGGGCCAAAACTAGTATTTTTACAAAGAGACCATCTTTGAATAAGCAATTTGAAGATCTATAGTTCTGGCTATCGAACCTAGAAAAACATGTCTGTCAAGTCTTGTACCCTCCGTATCAATTGGAATGTCCCTCGTAAGGCATATTATGCAATCTAGTTTCGTATCTATTACTCTCTTATGGACTACCGTTAGTAGAACCATCTCTAATTAACCCAGAAAATTGGTGTTGCCTCAGAAACCAGCCTGGTTGTATTACACAATCTCGTCCCTGAATATCTAGTTCCAAATATAACGTGTTTGCTCGCATTATAGGTCCATAATGTAGAGGGATTGGTCGTTTTATACGACTAGGCGTCAAATCAGCACCTAGCACACTACTCATATAAGGTTTTTATAGAAAGCGTTGTCGTAGAAACTTCAAAAAATGCTCGTTCGATTGGAAATTCAAAGGGCTAGGGCACTTTTTAATAGTCGAAAGTGATTGGAGGGCAACTAACCCCTCTCTCACGCCCACCTTTTCCCCAAACACATCCAATAAAAATTTTGAGATCAAAATTTTCCTATTAAATTTCGTTGAACAAAATAATTTTGTTCAACGTAGTTTAAAGTTCTGGAAATTAGGTCTTTGAGGATGACAACCCCCCCCAGCCCTCCGGGAAAGGGTTGTAATTAATGCCCTGGGGGCATAAAAGGTTTTTTATAGATAGCGTTTTCGTAAAAACTTCAAAAAGGACTCATTTGATTGGAAATTGAAATCCACGCCCACCATTTATCCAAACCCTTCCAATCAAAATTTTGAGATAGCCATTTTGTTCAAAGTAGTTGGAAGGCCCGGAAATTATATCTAAGAGGATGACACTCCCCCTACAGCCCTATAGGCTAACCTAACCTGAGAAATTGATTTACATAATCGGCGGTGAATTATTGATTCACGAAAGGGGAATTAAGAAACATTATGGCTTCTTTGATCTTTAGACCTGAGGGATTTATTTGTTGTTGTTGTTTTGGTCAAGTGCATGCTAGGGATGAATGTCAAAGTGTCCAGGAATAGGAAACCGGAAGTACATGCATCCTTCTCAGCCAATCAGCGACTCGGATACATCCTCCTTCTCAGCCAATCAGAGGCTTGCTTACATATAATTTTCTCCGTTACATAACAATTCACCATTGAGATTTCGTATATAACGGACATGCATTGTGATTAAATTATCAGAAAGTATTGTGACACAATGGATATAACACTAAATATTATTGATGAGGTTGAAGCCTTGGCAGCCACAATTAGCATTGTGAGTACATTTTCATTTTTTATTTTCAAAATAAAATTATTTTCCTTGGTCACCCTCTAGTATATTTAGGTAAGTACCCCCTCCACAAACCTAACCACCATGCAATCTTTATACTCACTGGAAAAACTAAAATATGTTCTTTTTATCACATAAACCTAACCCCTCCCCCACTGTTTTTACAGGTATAATTCTCGCAATAGAAATATTTCACTTTTTTCGATAAATTTATTCTTTCTGTAAGCCTATCAAAAAGTGACATTCAACTTCTGTCTATCCCTTAGCTATTAATATACCGTTTCCATTTAAGCCGCCGCCGCTTACTTGACTTAAAAACATTTTTCCGCAATGATTTAAACAGCTGACACCCCACAATTGCACTTCCTGCTTGTTAATCCTTAACGTTAGCGACTTAGCCAAAAGGTTTCAATGATAAAAAGGATTTGTTTCTCTCTTTCTCAAATTAAAACAGTTTTAAGCAAAAAGAGATTGTTGTTTATTAAGCTTGTGGATTCGTAACCTGTATTTTTGGAGGAGTGAAACGGGATTATTTCCAAAAATAATTACTAACAATATTTTTAGGACATTGGTGAAAGGGGGGAGGGGGGTAAGTCTCAATTCTATCACCATTATTGTAAAATGAAAACAAAGTGTTTTCTTTGCATGAAAAGTAAGGGGGGAGGCTGGGATGTCTATGAATAAGCTTTTTTAATTAATTAAAATAGCATTTGATTTCTGAGTTTAGTATATTTTTACTTTTTGCTTTACTGAAAATGCTGGCGTAGGGGGGCTTTCTTAGTGATAAATGCGTTCTAGACAAAATTATGGTTAGGGGGTACTAATTTTCCTTCTGTAAAAAAGGGGGAAATTATTTCGATACTAACTTTTTTCTCTTCTTTTAAGGCAAATTGTGAAGAATGCCCGCCGCCACCCAGAAAGAGAGCAAGGAGTAATAATGCGGCCCCTGCGAAGACGACAGTTGTCCAATATGGTCGCTGGCCGAAGCCTCCTAAACAAGTGTTACCTGCCCAAGCCGCAGCCCAATCTGTGCAGGATTGTGACATCGCTTGCACATCCACTCTCCGTGGACCTCTAATAGCTGCCCCACCAACGCTAGGTCAGAAGGTTACCCTCCAGCATGCTTCGCCTGGGCCTTCGGGCATTCAAATACACCCGGAATTTGCGAATGTGAGCATTTTTTCCTACCTATCTTATAGAAGTATCTAAAAACAACACTATTTTTCAATCTAATATAAACTTGTCTCAGAGATATTAAAATATTAACCCCCGCCCCAACCATTGTTTTAAATTTCTCTGCTCCCCCTCCCCCCTCCCCGAGAGATATCTAAATATATTTTTTTTGTTTTTGCTTGTCAAACCGCTCTTTTTTCATATTTTCTCTGTTCCCCACCACTCTAGATTATAAACTGTTGCTATCTCTCATAATAATATTTTTAACTAATTTCTAGTCAATTACTGTTAGAGAGCCCTTTCCCCTTTTTTTCAAAGCTGATTGGTTCCTTCCTTTTTCTTCCATTTTTTCGCTTTTCGCTTTTTTTTCAACACTGTAAAATTATGTCATAGATTTTAAAGGATGTTTTCCCTCCCCACTCAATTTGAAGGCTGTGAGAATTTACTTCTAGTTATAGAAATATCTACCTATTTCTCCCAACTTTTTTAGGCCTTTTCTTTTCACCATTTTCGAACACAGTAAAAGTGTATCTCAGAGATATTAAAAGATTTTTTCTCCCCAAAGGAAATATAATGTTCTCCTTTTAGAATCATGTCAAGTGCATGCATTTAGTCTGCTGAATTAGGTTAGCGAAGCCAAAAAATGCACTATATCTCGCTCATAATAAGTAGCAAAATCCTTTGCGTTATAAACTGCTTTATTAACGAATGGTTCACCTTGCCTCTGCAAATTTCTTAAAAAAAACTTTCTATCGGAACGAGTTGTATATCATGACAGAAGGAGCCGCGGAGCCCGGGAAGCGCTATGGCGCCCGAGAAGCGCCGGTGGGTCCAAGAAGCGCCGCGGAAAGCGCTGCGGGAAGCGCCGCGATGACCGGCTCGGAGGGGGAGCATTAAATATTGGAAATTGAGGGGAGTTGTTTGAACAAAATCAAATTACAACTTCTATGTCATTTTTAGATTGTAAATATCATATATTAAGTTTGATATTTTGGAACTTTCAGAACATCGATAGTTGTGGGGGGACAGTTAATTAACCAGATGCTACTATGTGCATACTGCTGCTACTACTACTACTACTAAGCACGTTTTAAATAATAATAATCCAAATTTTAAAAACAGTAGGGGTGTTTTGAACACATTAAAAATAAGCTATTTTTCATTTATAGATTGGACCATTGGTACCATATTCCTTGTCACCATCATCATCATCAGTTGGAGGAGAGGAGCTCTCCAACAACAATTCAACATGGGACGATAAAATTTTACCTGACAGTCAAATACCGTTCAATATTGATGAGTATTTAAATGATTTTTTAAATGTAGATAATAGCACAGTTGAGCAGGAGGACTTGAGTCAAAACAGCCTACATTTTTTAAATGATTTTACAAACGAATTAACTGGGAACCCTCCTCTATCCCCCACTGATTACCTACTTCCACTTCAAACAACTGAAGTGGAGCATTCGCATACCCCAAATATTGTTGAACAATGTGGAGGGAGTGTTGATAATATACAAGAGGGGGAGGGGGGTAATGACCAATTGACAACATTTACAGACTTTCAGCTGTCCAAAACAATATTAAATGCAATAGTTGTCTACACTGCGACTTATGGGGATCCATTTAATTCACTTATGGGGGGAGATTATGTGCTTGACCCCGTAGAAATTGTGCACGACTATGTAGATAAAATTCGTGCACTGCTGGAGAACCAAATTCAGTTGTGGGGAGGTAGGGATTCAATTAAGGTTTCTATTGTTTTAAAGGTGTTTTATTTAAATTAGGGGAAAAGTGAAGTTTACCACCACTATATACATTCCGAGATGCGCGTGATTTATCCGAATTTAGACAATTTTGAGGGTGCTTTCATGGATTGGATAGGTCATATTATAGCGCATCTTGAGAACTTTAACGAAAATGGAAGCGGCTCTGTAGTTTTATTTATTGAAAATTTAAGCGTTAATATCTGTAAATTTAAGAAAGATTTTATTTTAAGAGGGGGTGGGGAACGAGCAATAGTTTTAAATTATAATCCAGATATAGTAGGTTGTCAAGGTGTCCAGAAGATCTGTTTTGAAACAGATCAAAAATGTTTCAAGTACGCTTTCCTCATATCAGCATTCGAGCCTCTAGCATGTGACGCTACCAAGACGAATTAGACGATTGCGCTGTACATGGTAAGGAAGGGTCCAATTTCCCCATTGTAGATTTTTCTTGTTTAGAGGGAAAATAACCAGTAACGCTAAGATCTATTGATATTTTTGAAAGGGCTAATGCCCATTTAAATATCGGCGTTACTGTGGTTCAGTATGAAACTAAATTTGAAGATGGGGTTCGTTCTAAAAAGAAGGGGGTGGTTTTCCCTGTAAGAGGCCCGTCAATTGAATTAGTCAAACACTGGGTTTGGTTGTTGTATACACCACCATCTAGTGACTTTGCCAATTCAATTGGCCATTTTAACCCGATCACAAACATCAGTAGAGTTCAGGGGGGTGGTAGGGATCTAGGGGTACGTTTCTACTGTCCGACATGCCTGTCACAATTCCGTAGTGATATAAAACTACGGGATCATATGAAGCATTGTAGACGGCATGGCTACCAAACAGTGGAAACGGTTTCAGGGGATAGGGCCATTTTACGCTTCAAAAATTTTCAAAACACCCTCCTCCAGTGCAACAAAATATCTTTAGACTGTGAAGCTAAGCTGGTGGAGGTGAACGATCCTCGATTTCCAAACCGAATCAAAGAACATCAAGCTATTGCAGTGTCCTATGTCCATGCGCAAAGATACAGTTCTAGCACCATGCGGTTGTTAGAAATAGTAGAAATATTGGATGAGGGGGAGTGCATGGTCAAGGCATTGACTAAACTAATTGGCACAGCTAATGGTGCTATTTCCCGTTTGAGAAATGCCCATTACCCAATGGTTTTGTCTGCACGGATCGTCTCGCGATTAAAAATAAAAAAATATGTTGGGTTTGTAAGGGAGAGTTTGTAGAGGGGGATAAGAGGACTAAAGGGAAAAGAGGGGGGAGGGGGAAAGTCAGAGACCATAATCACTTGTGGCAGGAAATATCCTCTGGGGGTAGTAATTTTAGAGGGGTAGCGCATCAATCGTGTAACTTAAGTGTTAGCCAGCAGTTTTTATCCCTGTTTTTAACCACAACTCAAATTACGATTTAAAATTTATTTTACCGGCACTGGCACGTATGCACAGGGAGGGAGGGGGAGTAGACAGTCCATTGGTAAATAGTTCATTTACCTATAACATTATTCCCAAATCGGCCGAGAAGTTGTTGCTTCTCGAGCTGAAATGGCAGGCAGTGGATAATGGGCATACGTGTTGGAATAAAATCAGGTTTTTAGATTCTTTTAGTTTTTTTCCCAAGGCATTGAGTCAATTGATTCAAGTGCAGAAAAGCGACAATTTTGATAGCTTTCCCTTGCTTAAACAGCACTTTCCAGACAGTGAAATGTATGACATGTTGACCTGCAAAGGTGTATACGCATACGACTATTACTGTTCTGGCACTCGCTTAAGCGAGGTGGAACTACCTCCAATTGAAGCTTTTTACAATTCACTCACCAGTAGTGAATGCACAGCCGAGGACTAGGAGTTTGCCAGCAGTGAATGTTTGCCAGCAATTCACTGACCAGCAGTGAATGTACAGCCGAGGAATATGAGTTTGCCAAGAAGGTGTGGTCTAAGGGGGATTGTAAAAATGGGTGGGATTATTGTAGACTGTACTTGGCCAGTGACGTTTTAACTCTGTTGAATATAGTCTGTAAGAACATAGATCAAATCTATTCAGAGTTCGGGTTAGATATAGGCTACTATTTTTCCACACCCCATTTGGTGATGGATTTGATTAAAAATTAGTAGGGAGGAAATAGGCCTAATCACAGATGTAGATCAGAACCTTTTTGTAGAGCGTTCAATGAGGGGAGGGTATGTTTTTCATGGGGACCGCGTCTTGTCAACCGATCCGAGCGGACAAAACAGAAGCACCGGTGCAAAGTCAAATGCAGTGTTCTTGGACATGAACTCATTGTACCCCTCGGAAATTTCTCACTACTCTTTGCCGTGTGGGGACTATCAATGGCTTGAGAATCCTTGTGAGTTCCCCGACATTACCACCGTCGAGGACAATGGGCCACAAGGATGGTTCTTTGAAATTGACGGTCACACTCCTCTGGCACTTCACGATTCAGTCAAAGATTTTGTTTTTCCCTGTATCAATCGACCCGTGAGCAGGGACTCATTGAGCCCCTACAATCGATCATTGGTTGAGGATATGAGGATGCACTGGACTCCCTCTAAGCAAAAACTGATTGCTGATTTGGACCCTAAAGAGAATATCGTTGTTCACTATGTGCTTTTGCACTGGATGGTAAACAATGGTTTCAAGATCACCAAAATACATAGGGTCCTGCAGTTCAATCAGCGACCATATTTGAAGACGTTTATCAACACCTTTGTAGATAAACGCTCTAGGGCAAACTCAAAGGTAGAGAAGGAAATGTACAAACTCATTCTAAATTCAGCGTTTGGCAAAATGTGTGAAAGCGTACGTAACAGATCTCGCTGCGACGTTGTGACTGACCCTCTAGAGTGTGCACGAATTATTGCCGATCCTAATTTTACATCGTTCACGAGCGTAGAGACTGGCATGGTTCTTCTACACAGGCGAAAGCGAAATGTGGTACTGAACAAGAATATAGCGGGCGGCAGTTCAGTACTAGAAATTTCCAAAAAGCTCATTTTGTCGTTTTTTTTACAATGTGTGCAAGGTGCAATGGCCACGGGAGGGGGAGGTTCAAGTTTACTATGGGGATACAGATTCTCTGCTGTTAAAGGTAAATGGGACCGAAGATTTATTGGGTGATTTAGAAAAGGGGGAACACATCAGCTCGCGGATGGATTTCACCAACTGGAATCCGTCCCTCTACCCCGAGTTGGTGAAACGTCAAGCCCCCAACCAACTATTAATGTTAAAATCAGAGACGGGGAGTGATTTGATATCCAGGGGGGTGTTCCCGGGTCCTAAAGTTTATTGCGTTAAAACTCATAGTGGGGATGAAAAGAAGGCGTGTAAAGGGGTGCCTACACATTTTGTAAAGTGCAATTTCAACATGAGCGTGTACAGAGACTGTGTAGAAAGTAACCTAGTGCCGAGAGCACAAGTGCTTGTAATTCGCTCTCTACAGTATAGAAATTATACTGTGAGAGTGGAAAAAA